>JAKSYS010000558.1:0-42115 GCA_022925895.1 Fragilaria crotonensis | reverse complement strand
TCGCGTACCCATGACGCGCCACATCATGCATGACTAATTTTGGAAACTTTTCCACGGAATTTTGCCTTGATGAAGTTGGTCCTTGTGCTTTCCTGTCAACATTGACAAGCACATCCCCACCATGGGGATTCTGGCCTCCTGCGCTTCTGGTTTGAACCATAGCGCCTATGGTGTCGTCACCATCATCGTCAATTGCCGCCGCGCGCAAGTTGTGTGACCAACACAACAATGATGGTCGCATTTGCACAGAATCAGCAATCATGCTCGGATTGATCAAGTCCTCGCATCACTCACCAATGCAGCTCATCTGCAAAGCATGTGGGTCTGATAAACTCAGTGAAATCTCCCGCAAGTGCGGCGAATCCGCCATTGCCGGAGATTGACCCTTAACAATATAACAATCGACAAGAAGCGGCATGCAGCTTGATCAATTATAAAAGAGTGAGCAGATCAGAATCTGGTTCCAAAACCGGTCCCACCATATGGACCAACAGGTTATCCGTGCGTGCGCGTCAGCAGTCCTCCACGTCATCGTGGGACACGCGCCTTGTATGCTGTCCGAATATCCCGCACTCATGACAGGATTCATTCATCTGGACAGAAAGCGGTAAGGACCATGCCAGTAGAACCACGTGGGCAGACGTAGTAGGGACATGTGGCCGAAACGAAGCAAAAGCTGAAAGTAGAAAGTAAAGGATTGCGCACGAGATCACTTTCTCGAAACAATCCTGTTAAGTAGGACCGAAGTTTGTTTAGCAACTTCCGACTATTTTCAACATCGGTTGATCCCCTGGAGATAGACTATACGGAGTTAAACGCTCAACGTATATCTAGGAAGATCTACTTCTGCAACATTGTTTGAGAAGGTTCGAACTAGATGGAAGAAGAGAGATCGGTTGACGAACTCATACCCGACCAAGTGCACATACGCACCGACAACGGAACAAACACCTGGAGGGCCCCGAACAACCTGGAAATACAGACGATGCCATAATGAGCAGCAATAACACAGCCGGAGATACGAGCGTGAGTGGTTTGACCACAGAGACAGGCAGAAGCGGAGGCAGAGCGGGTTGCAGTGAACAGCGGAACCGTAGCGGAAAGCGGCAGAGCCAGCAAAGCGGGCGAGCCACCGAGCACAAGAACCACAGGTTTTAAAGAACGACAACCGAGATGAACGGCAACGTGTTCGAGTGTTATGACGAGCAGACCGACCGGCGACAGTATGCAAAGACAGTAGAAGCCCTCGAAGGGTACGCGAAGAAGAACCTCAAGTATGCCGAGGACCTTGCAACCTTATTTGCCACGGAGATGAAACTCCCCACACTCGAGAAGCCCACATCTAAGGGTGCCAAAACTAAGTACCATAGTTGATACAAGAATTTTTTCTCATATGTATTGGAAAAATTTCAGGATTCCCAAATGTAGTTCAGGATTCCTGAAGTTTTGTTCAGGTTAACTTATTTAGTTCAGGATTTGGAAGTTTGCAGTTTCCTCATTTTTATGAAGAAAATTTTTCACTCCTGAACTACTGCAGTATTATTCCTGAGCTTTTTCTTCATAATTTCGACATCAATAAAAATGCTGGTACTGTATGCGCTGTTTACGATGTACTGGAGCATGGTGTATTGTAGATTGTGTTATTGTTGCGGAGTGTTGCTTCTGTGCGCCATACAGTATACGAGTAATACAGCTTTTACAGTTTCTGGCATACGGTATTCGGTGCAATATTCGGTGTTCTATTATTGTTTACAAGCATGGTGCACATTTCATGGTCTACTGTAGACGGTCTACGTTCTACGAAGTATGGTAGTATGGTTTATCGCGTCTATCGCTCACTGGGTTATATGTTGTAGTATGAAGGATGGTGGTGTATATTTGTTTGTATTGTGTATGCTTGTTGTGCATGGCACCAGGCGTTGCGGTGTATCGTATGGTGTGCTGCATGGTTTGTGTATCAGCATTTAGTGGCGTAGTGGCGTACTACAAGCCCTGGTATGGTTCATACATAGTACCGTACGTTGTTGTGCGTTGTGTGTGTTTGTGGAACGGAGTCTATCGTACTGGAGTACAGTCTACTAGTCCTTCTATCTTTTCTGGTGCGATACGGTCAGTTTTATGGTGGTACTCAGTACGTACAGTTCTTGTGTAGTGTACTGTCTATAGTGCATTTTCTTATGGTATGGTGGAATACGGTATGATGGCGCGGTTTATGGTGTCGTGTACGGAGTCATACCAGGTACTGTTTATTAACGGAATGGTACTGGTACGGTGCTTCATGTACATGGTAAGGTGGTGTATTGCGTACTGTAGCTACTCGTATGACAAATGATGCCAAGTGTCTGCGCGTTTTACACCGTTCTTGCGCATGCGAGACGATCCGAACGGCATTCCGTACAATTGTACCAGGTATGAATACACTACAAGTACTTCTGGTTTGTTCGTAGAGAGAACATGATACTACGCTGTAGATCTTACGTAGAAAAGGTATTGTAGGTGGAATATGTCATAAACACAGATTTATTCTTTCATCACCAATACCAGTGCACGCTGTACGTTTCTACTGGCTTCGAAAATGCAAACTCATGCAGCCATGGTATTGCGCTTCGTAGAACCCTACCTGTGAATTTTTGTACGAAGTATCACATCAATTCGTTCGTTGTTTTGTGAACTCCACCACTTGCTGTCACCCCATATTGAATACTCCATTCTTCGGCACCTTTGCCCCTTCTTCCTCTTCCCACCAAGCACACTTTGCTCTCCTTGTTGGTGAGTTGTTCCTGGTGATTGTTTGAGTGTTGATTGATTTGTTCAATCAATCAACACTCATGATGAGTTTTTGAGGTGCTCCTGTTGTGTGGGTACTGCCTCCCGCACAGTACTCATTTTGGTATCACCGATCACCGACTGCAGTACTGTAGTACTGTAGTACTTGGAGTATCTTTGAGGCTACGGTGAACCAGCAGTACTACTACTCCAGTACTCCAGTACTCCAGTGCACTCCTCCACTGTGATACTGCTGCATTGTACAGTACTGTGTTACCTACAGTACTCATGACAATGGACTGCAGTATTCGGAGTAGCCTGAGGCTACAGACCAGTAGTACTTCTACTGATCTCCCCTCCTCCCACTATGACACTGCTGCATTGTACAGTACTGTGGTGATGGCATTGTACACCAGTACTAGTACAGCTGCTGATGTTCCCGTCCAGTTGAAGACAAAGATACGTCATTGTTCTTGTCCAGTCATGGCACCTTCATCCCGATGTACTTCTACAGTACGCTGGCAGCAGTATGCTGCTGCTTCATTGTATTGCTTACAGGCAGGCTGGTACTATTGTTCTTTCTTTTGCATTCAATCTCACATTGTCCCGCCTTTGTTCTGCTTTTTCTTTTAGGAGGCTGCTTGTGACAATGAATGTTGAGTGCCTCATTTTGTTGTGCTTTGATGGAAAATGTGCTTCTTCTGTTTGTGTGCTTCGATTGAGCATGTAAGGCAATCAGACTTTCAGAATCTTTATTCGGTCACCTGCGAGAGATTCTCATTGATATGAGTGAATCAAACCAGGTTGATCTACCGGTATAGGTTCTGTTTGTCAGTTGTCTGTTTGCATGCTCAAGAGTTGTATACACACAAGCCAGTTGCAAGATCATTCTTATTTAAACCAGCAAAATGTTGCACAATCCATCACTGTCCCAAGTCTCTCGCAAACCAGCAGTTGCTATGAATGAGGTGTAAATTCATCCCCTGCCCTGCCAGGAAAAACAGCCAACAAACAATTCATACGTTTATTCCAGTACAGACAAAGCATCAAGAAAGGTGGAGGGAACCGGATGATTGCAAAGCTCCTCAAGCTACTGTACTGATGCCACTTCCTCTCCCAATCCATGCCAGCAAAAAACCAAATATATTTTACGTGCCTATGACAAAGGGGCATTTGACTCACACAGATGGGCTCCACATTGGGAGGTGTAGTAGCCATCGCGTACTGTTGGATGGAACTTGTGGCCAAAGCCAAATTCACTGTTGTTGAAATAATCTCAAATGGATGCGCAGTGCGCTGCTTAATCCTCGGTAGCTAGCTTTCTGGAAAATGGAAGCATTGGCTGAGAACCAATTCTTTGTGACAGCTTATGTGCTGATCATGATTGCCAATATCTTGATGGAGTAACTTCTGCACAGCATGAATTTTGTACATGTTGATGAGTTGTCTTCGCACTTCACGCTTGGAAGCATCTGCATGAGTCCGCGCATTGTGCCCATGGACTTCTTGGTTTTGCTCTTTTCAGAGTGTACTAGTATACAATCTCTGTCAGAAGTGAATGATGCTCGCTTGCCACCTTAAGCTTTGTCGAGTAAGGTCATCATGGGCACTGTGTGATAAAAGTGTTGTCGCTGATGCCGACTCCACTCCTCCTATCACATCAGATGGAGAGCCATGATCTACATCCACTCTTTGTACAAAGGGAAGCAGTTTCTTCCCATTACAAACTGAGTTGATTAGGGCATCAACGTTTTTGCACGTGAGAGTCCACCCACTGGGTTGTAAGAATAATTATCAGCAGATGCAGAGGCGTGCCTCCAGAACTTCACCAAAGTGTAGTTGGGTGCATTGGCATGGTCCAGGATCTTGAGGAGAGAAACAGTGCGTTTCTGATCGGTAGTATACATGAAGTTGGAACAAAATGATGGGGCTTCCACATCTTCATCAAGTGCAGAATTGCTGGTACAGGTAAGAATGTTTGGGTCATCACATAACACGGACAAATCATCACTTTTGTTGCAATCCTCAATATCCTCAAAAGAAGTGCTTTCAACTTCCACACCATTGCCAGCCGGAGACTGCAGAAGGTTGTACTGCAGAAGGTTGTCTGTGCCAACAAAATCCATTCAGGGATCATTCACCAAATGTCACCTTAAAAGGGCAGCAGGCCTTTTGTTACTTGTGCATGTGACATTCCCATCCTCATGAAGACGGCGACGGTGTGAAACAGAAGCACCATGTGTTGCTGCAAGGTGTGATTTCTTCACAATGAAATTATAGCACCCGATGTTTCTATCAATATGCTGTGTATATGCTGCTTGATTGGAAAATGGTTTCTTGTTGAACTTCAGGCAGAAGGGTTTTTGACAGAAGAGCAGGGTGCCTTTGAGGACAACATTTTGAAGGGACAAGTGAATTGAACATGAGATGTCAAAGATGACAGGGCACAGATTCACTGCACACCAGTGCATGACATCGGGGCCGTTAGCGCAACCGGCCCGAAACGCGGGCTGGCCGTGATTTGGGCGGCTGCGGTCCGTGTACTATTTCTGTCCCGGCCGGCTCCGGTCGATTCCTATCTTTTCGGCCAATCGCGGGTAAGGGCGGATCACCTGTCATTTTCACGGGTACGGTGGTTGCTGACAACGTACTGTCAGTACAGTACTGTGTACTATGTTTGTACTATGTACTGTACTTCCTTACGACTGCGGCCGGGTCCGGGTACAGGCAGGGACTGTCGGACTGCAGACGGGTACGGCCAGGCTCACATATTGGCATACGGCCGGCTGCGGCCAAAAGCCTCTGCAAAAATCGGCCGGCTGCGGCTTCGGTACCGTTTTTATCTCAGATGTCATGCACTGCTGCACACCAGCACAGAATTTTGGGAAAGCATGCATTCAAATTGTACATGTACTTTTGGTACATTTTTGGTGTATGTAAAAATGAAGGAGGGTGTGGTATGAATTCAAAATTCAAAACCTCTGCATGAATGTGTAGAACCTACCTACGAACTTGGTACTTGGTACAAAATTCAAATGGTGCAAAATACTATCCCACAAAAAGGATTTCCAGTGTTCAAAATTTGGTGCACCATCAAAGTTTTTCCAACAACAAGCAAGCACAAATACGACCATGGCATCAATGCCACAGGAAACAACAGCAGGCATCACTGCCTTAAAGCCCAGCTCTAGGAAACAAAGGAGAGAGTTCATGAAAGGCGTGCAATAGTGACCACAGATCCCAATGATCTGATTCAAAGTGACAACAAGGAGGAGGAGTTGGTGCCATGGAAAATGGATGCAAAACAAGGATGGAAGCATGCATACGGAAATCCACCATCCCTACCTTCAACTATTGGAAGCATGCATCAGAAATCCACCATCCCTACCTTCAACTATTAAAGTCGGGAATCAAGTGACAGCCAACTAACATCATCGGTTCCAGGGCTAAGCAGCTTAATGGACATGAGCATGACGGAAATCTCAGAAGAGATCAAATCAGTATGATCAAGACTTGCATGAAAAAAACACGTGTTCTCTATTTGGAAGTTCTATCAAAAGACTATCATTCTCATTTCAGTGAAGATGAGAAAACACTTTGTGGCTTTATCATGAAGTACACAAACATTCGAGGAACCGAAAACTGGTGGCTTGGGATGCGGAGAATAGTTGTAAAAACACACACTGATCTTCGGAACAATGCAATAAAAAACATGCAAATGAAATTCAATGGTGAGGATTTGAAGTGGGTGTACTTTGCCAAGTCCCGAGCATACTCACACCCACTTGCTTTCAACATCAAACACCTTGCATTCAGAGGGATTCACTTCCCATTTAGGAACACATGGACACAGCCTGTACAGTGGATGCAAGGATGAAACCAGTTACCTCCTCAAGATGAGGGATAACATCTGCTACAATGCCCAAATCATAGACACTTACTCGGCAGCAGCAAGTGGAATAACATTATCAACAACATGGAGAACCACTGTGCAACAACTGACAGGAAAGTATGGAGCAAGAAAATCCTGTCCATAAGTGATGAAGCATTCATTTTGCTGTGCCTGATCAACTATGGGAAGAGGTGGTTTGCCGAATTAGTAAAGACAGAGAAAATGGTAAGTTTATCCGAGTGGTTTGTCACAGAACAAACAACAAGGAACTAACTGACTTGCTTTGTTATCACTTGTTGTTGGAAACAGCAAATTGGTACATGGACAGATGACAACAACAAAAACCTACCCGTAAGTTACACTATGATAAGTGAAATGAAAAAACCACATCCTAAATTCTGACCAATCTTTTCTCATGTTCCGCAGCCACCACTTTACACATTCTCCAGGAACAAGGGTGCTCATGATAATGGGGGAGGCTGTGGTTGGTCACAGGCTGGAATGAGGAAATACGATGAATTATACATGGCCATCAAGAATGATAGAAAGAAATCAGCCCAAACATTCAACCAGGAACTACTAAAAATGTTTCTGTCGAGAAGGAAAAAGGAGTCTGGCCAGGGGGTCAGGAAACAATTTGATGACAAGGGTAAGAAACGCCCACACAAGCGCATGGATGTATTTGACGACAACTCTAATGAGGAGGATGATAACTACTCCAGGCATCTTGCTTCTGAACTTGTCTACAGTGAAGTGAAAGTGGAGGCAGTTTAGAATTGATCAGACACTTAGTATGAATAGTAGAATGCTTCATCAAAGCCACACGAATAGGCACATTAACACTAATATCCAACAAAAGTTAAAATGCGTGACATGTATGTCAATTATATGAACAATGTCAGCTCAGAACTACTGTGGTGATTACTTCATACACACTACACAGGAAACTTCTTCTTTTCGGATGTCAGATTCAGGAATTGAAATTCATGATCACAAATGAAGAAGTGGTATAGTTCAGATATTTTGAGTCCCAAAGCTCAGGAATTCCACTTGGAAGCTAGTTAAAATGAGTCATTGAATTTCAGGATTTGAAATTTTGGAGCTCAGGAATACAAAGTACGAGATCCTATGCAAGAGATGAAAAATTCAGGAAAAATAAATTTCGAGTTCAGGAAATACGAAACCCACTTCATACACATGATGTACAAGCTCTTTAGTCCTAAGTTTTTACCTGTATTTAGGTAAACATTATGAGCAAAAAATATCATATCAAAGATGATTGGTTTTCATATCCAAGAGCCGACTTGGTTTGGCACCCCTTAGATGCATGAGACCTGGACCAGACGCAGACGAGACTGACCTCGCAATCTGGAACGAGGACATACGTGACTACGCGAAGCGCAAACGAGTGCTACGAGGCAACCTGGCAGCACTTCAGGCCGTCATCTGGGGCCAGTGCAGCGAAGCCATGAAGGCTAAGGTGAAGTCCCTGGACGGATACGCAGCCAGTGCGAAAGAAGACGACTGCGAATGGTTGCTCAACAACATCAAGGCGATCACGATGCAGTTCGATGCAAAACACAACGGGTACATCTCTGCTGGACGCCACCGCTGCATTCCTCAACTGCAGACAGCAGCAGGGACAGAGCGCCGACAGCTACTTGGAGGCCATGAAGAGCCACACCGATACGATTGAGTACCACGGCGGAACGCTGGTACTGAATCAAAGCTCGCGCCGGAGACCAAGGACGACGGAACCATGTACACCGCCGAGGAAAGGGCAAAGGATTGCACGTGACTGCACCCTGGCCGCCGCTCTCATTCGCGGCTCAGATCCCACGAGATACGGAACCTTAGTGGCTGATCTTGCGAACCAGTACAGTAAAGGTAAGGATGAGTATCCCACCGACATCACGTCCGCTTACAGCTTGCTCGTGAACTACCGGACGCCTGTGAACGCCACGTACCGTGCCCGGAACAGCGCCGTCGCCAGCGAGTCCAGCACGACGCCTGCGCAAGCGAGCGCTGCGAACGAAGGAAGCGCCATGACTTTCGCACAGCGATCCACGAGCACGCCAGGTACGAATGGCGTGACGCACGAAGGGATCACGTGCTACAGGTGCAACAACACTGGACACTATGCATCGGACTGTCCGGACGAACAGGCGAGCAGCACCACCTCCGGAACCACCCTCCTGCAGTACGGACTCATGTTGGCGCAGGGGACGACCGCAATCGACCCATCGTGGATATTGCTTGACTCGCAATCTACGATCTCGGTTTTCAGGAACCCCGACATGCTCACCAACATTCGGCCGAGCGACCGTACTCTCAGGGCGGTTACGAACGGAGGGTTCAGGACTCCACGCTCGTGGGTGATTTCCCAAACCTCGGACCCGTGTGGTTCAATCCGGCGTCCATAGCGAATATCCTCTCGCTCGCCGACGTACGCAAGGTGTGCCGTGTTACGATGGACACGATAGCCGAGCCTGCCATGCACGTCCACCGCCTCGATGGCTCCACCATGAAGTTCGTCGAGCACGAGTGCGGGCTTTACGTATATTTTCCGAGTAATAGTAGCAATAACGTTGGTGCCTATACTCTGGTGTCCACGGTGGCGGAACAGAAGAAACTTTTTAGTCGGCGCGACATTGCGAACGCCGACATGGCACGCACGCTCTACCGCGCCATCGGCCGCCCCAGCGAGGCCGAATTCCAGCGTATCCTCGACAGTGGGTGTATTCGGAACTGCCCCGTCACTTCTCTGGACGCCAAGCGTGCGCTCACGATCTACGGGCCTGACATCGCAACCCTCAAAGGAAGACCACGCGCGCCGGTGTTGCACGCGAGCCCCGAATTTCACTGCCGTGGCTCTACCCCCTCCGTGCTTGAGCATCACCGCGACGTCACCCTGTGCGTGGATTTTTCTTTGTGCAAGGGCACATTTTCTTCCACACCATCTCCCGCAACATTTTCTTTCGCACGGTGCGTCTCGTGTCCGACCGCACACGCTCCACCATCCTGCACGAGCTGACTACCGTCTGCCGCACGTATACCTCACGAGGTTTCAACATCGTCGCGATCCATGGCGATCACGAATTCGCATGCATCAGGGACGACCTTCACCCGTTCGCGTCGATATTGTGCCCGCCGACAGCCACGTCGGGAGGTCGAGCGTTCCATACGTACTGTCAAGGAGCGCCTTCGAGCTTGCGTGCACGGTTTGCCCTTCACGCGGCTCCCAAAATTATGATCGAGCACATGGTTGTCGATGTCGTCCGGTGCCTCAACATGTTCCCTGCTCCCCACGGCATCTCCGAGTCTCTCAGTCCCTTTCCTTGGTAACGGGTGTCCCCCTGACTACAACCACCTCCGTCTGGAATTTGGCTCATACGTGCAACTGTTCGACAACCACGAACCGTCCAACACCATTCGCGCGCGGACCCTTGGCGCCATTGCCCTTACCCCCACCGGTAATGCCCAAGGCGACTATTTTCTCTCCTTGCCTCTGGTTTCCGCGTCGCTCGCCACCGCTGGACCGCTCTACCCATGACTGACACGGCCATCGCTCGCGTTGAGGCCCTTGCGAAACTCGAAGACCAACCGCTTATCCAGAGACCGGTCTCGTCGTCGAATGGCGCCCCGACCACCCCGTCCCCGACGACGAGTACGATCGGGACTACGTCCGCCCCGCTCGTGTCCCCACCGACCCCCTCGCCGCTGGCGATTTCTCCTCCGTCGACGCTTCCGAACTCGCCGACCTACATGCTGACACTGCTGCTCACGATGTTCCTCCCCCCGTTCTCACGGTCCCGGACCAAGGAGCGCCCATGCACCAGCGACAGCATGACGACGACGTAGCATACGACGCAGACGCTGCCGAGGACCGCGACGCAGCCCATGGCGCCGACGCCGACGACGATGACGCCGACTACCAATCCGGTGCTGATGATGACGACTACCAATACGGTGCCTATGGAGATGAAGGACGCCAAGATGGCATTCCCGAAGATGACATCGAAGCCGAGGACGCCGTCGACGCCGAGGACGACATCGACGCTCATCGAGGAGCCTGAGGACATCCCTGACGCTGCCGGGTACGAAGCAGGGAAATCGAGGGCGACGACATTGATGAAGCATCGTCCCTGGTCGGAGGTGCAACCAGCACAAACCAAGGAGCGCAACGGGTGCAATATGACCTCCGAGACAGGTCCAACCGGATCACGCATCGATTCCGAGCCGCCATGGATGAGCCTTTCAGCAATAAATCCTATTTCCCGCCGACCCAATTGCTATACTACGACATTTTCAAGCACATCATGACTGGCGACGACAACGTTGTGCGAGGACACACAATGACGCAAATGTCAGCAAATGCAGGAATAAAGAAGCACGGCCGGAGAGCCGAAGAAGCCTTACTGACCGAGTTTTCGCAGTTCGAGGATTTGAACGTATACGAGCCCCTCGACCCGAACAATCTAACCAAGGAGCAGAAGGAGGCCCTTCGCGCAATCCCAACTATCAAAGAGAAAATGTAAAGCTCAAAGGGAGAACTGTCGCTGACGGACGAAAGCAGAAATCACTGTATGACAAATCGGAAACGGCCTCCCCGACCGTGGCCACCGACTCGCTCATGATCTCCGTTGGAATCGATGCGCACGAACAGCGTGACGTTGGGACATCCGATATAGCAGGCGCCTACCTAAAGGCCTACATGAAGGACTATGTGATAATGAAATTCACGGGAATATCGGTGGACATACTCTGCGAGATGAATCAAAATACATTCCATTTGTGACGATCGAAAACGGAGTCAAGGTGCTTTACGTGAGGCTAATCAAAGCGATCTATGGTTGCGTACAGTCCGCACTGCTATGGTACAAGCTCTTCTACTCGCACCTGCAAAAGATGGGTTTCGTACTGAACCCATACGACCCATGTATAGCGAACAAGGTCATCAACGGAAAGCAGTGCACCATAGCATGGTACGTGGACGATATGAAAATTTCCCACGTCGATGCGAACGTGGTATCACAAATAATTGAGCAGATTGAGGAGCGGTTCGGAAGATGACGGTCACCCGAGGGCGCGAGCACATTTTCTCGGCATGAAAATTGTGTACAAGCAAAATGGAACCGCAGAGATAACCATGCGCGACTATCTGGAAGAAGCAATCGCAGAATCGGGTATGAATATACGCAGGTCGGCTGCCACTCCGGCGAGACGTGATTTATTTGAGGACGACCCCAACGCTGCGCCCCTAGACAGAAAGACTGCTGAGGTATTCCACAGTGTCGTGGCCAAGCTCCTATACGTATCGATCAGAGCACGCATGGATATACTACTGGCAGTGATCTACCTTTGTACGCGCGTGTCGAGGAGTACGACGGACGACTGGGAGAAACTAAAGCGCGTGCTGGAGTACCTGAATGGGACTCTACACTACAAGTACACGATAGGAATCGATGACGTCGCAAAGATCAGATCGTGGGTTGACGCATCATATGCGGTACATCCCGACATGAAAAGCCACACAGGTGGTTTGTTGTCGGAACAGGAGGTTTGATCTGCAAGTCGGGAAAGCAAAATTAAACACAAGGAGCTCCACCGAGGCAGAAGTGGTTGGAGCGAGCGACTATTTGCCGAACATCATTTGGGTGCACATGTTTCTGGAAAAGCAGGGTTACAAAATGAAAGAGTATTATGGGACAGGATAACGAAAGTGCGATGAAACTAGAGAAGAACGGACGCATGTCAGCAGGCCAAAAGTCAAGGCACATCAACATACGATACTTCTGGATCAAGGACAGGACAGAGGCCAATGGAATCCACATCCGACATTGCCCTACGCTTGAAATGCTGGCCGATTTTTTAAAAGCCGCTCCAAGGAGCCCAGTTTCGACGTTTCCGCGATGTCATTTTAGGATACCGTCACGTTGACTCCCTTCGCCGCGACCCCAATGCATCTATCGAGGAGCGTGTTGAAGAAAGACGAATCGATGCACATGATTCCGCGCCTGCTCGCAACACGTCGCCTCTGGACGAAGTAAGCGGTAAGGACCATGCCAGTAGAACCACGTGGGCAGACGTAGTAAAGGGACATGTGGCCGAAACGAAGCAAAAGCTGAAAGTAGAAAGTAAAGGATTGCGCACGAGATCACTTTCTCGAAACAATCCTGTTAAGTAGGACCGAAGTTTGTTTAGCAACTTCCGACTATTTTTCAACATCGGTTGATCCCCTGGAGATAGACTATACGGAGTTAAACGCTCAACGTATATCTAGGAAGATCTACTTCTGCAACAGTGGGTGATGGCAAGGGCGAAGGTGACGGTAATTCTGTTGGCAATCCTGCCAGAGATGATGATAACGGTGTGCTCGGAGGAGCGTTTCGGTTGGAATCCTCATGACTGTGATTGGCGTGTTGATGAGTGTTTGTGGCAGCAACAACAGTATCCCTCCGAGTATTTTGTGCCAAGAGTGTCTGTGTCGAATTGGATCGACTGCCGGGAGTCGTCTTCATATTCATGTGACGCATGGATTCTGTTCGTCGACCACGACTACGATCTCGATCACCACGTCCACCATCATGATTCAATGATCGATGCTGCGACTTTTGTATCATTTGTGATTGTGATTGCGATCGTGATAATGCTCTTGACTTTGGACTGCAAAGATGATTGGCAAGTTTCTGGCGTTGTTTAGTCGGAACGGCCGGTTGTTGTAGTTTCGAATCAGCTGCAGCTGCAGCGACAACATTGGGTCCAAGACCGTCGTTTGGTGGTACCTCATCATAGAATGGGTTGAAATATGCGTCTCGTAATGGCTCGTATCGCACGGCAAGGCTCAAGTCCAATTTATCGCTGTCAAAGTTGTCATCGTCGCTACAGTAGTGCTGCTCGTCGCGTGGAAGATTCATGCTTCTTTAGCTTCTACGAATAAAGGGCAAGAAATCACACCGTGGTGTCACGTCACAGTCCACTTTCCTTCTGTGTGTTCCACTTCACTTGACTTCAGTTTGTCTCTTGGGTTCTCGTTGTCTCCATTAGGTTCTTTTTGTCAATTCTTCGCACCTCTGTTGGACTTGTGTGTGTTCAACACAAGTACTACTATGACGCATGCCAATAGTACTGAGTCTCTAGTAGTACATGTAGTGCATATACGGCCCAGGAACAACAACATGTTCTAAATCATGATGCAGGAGGTGCTCTGCTTTCCACTATCAGGAATTAAATCATTCTATATATATGGTTTGCACTTTCAATATTCCGCATAGAGTGTCCAGCACTATCACACTTGATGTGGTCTATTAAAAATTGTCTTCGCCTCCAGCATCGACTATATTATCCTCAATGTTATGGAACTGCTCATACAGTATCTGAGTACAGTATGGCACACTCGGACCAATAGTGAGTTGTGAGTTGTGAGTAGTGAGTAGTTAGTACAGTAGGTCTACACATGGATAGCAATGTTGATCATGCCGAAAAATTCGTCTTCGGCGGGAACACATTTTACACATAAAGAGTATTTTGATGTGCATCGAACTGTTTTGTCAACTGGTGCATTAAAAGTTGACAATACACATTTGTCCTACGGCAATTGAGGTCCTAGCAAAGTATTATCGTCCGATGAGTTGAATTGTGCGAGTTAGGAGAGTCGCGAAAGTCCTGGAAAAAAGTCGCACGCACATGGATACGATTGCATTGTTATGCGTAGGACATACCACTTGACAGATAGAAATCTGCTGAATCGCTGCTGACAATTAAAAAACCTTGCCGGATCAATGGATCAACTGGACAACCAAAAATTTCGCTTCACATTTCCCCTTCAAGTATGCATGTGACATACTGACATACTGATCAGGCTCTAAGCAGTGGGCCGATCCAGGCGGCTCAACGTTATATGAAGGTTATTAATGTAGTTGTTTTAAACATTTATGTGAAATGTGTTTATTTTAGAGTGTTAATGGGTGAGTCACGTACCTGGTACAATACTCGCGTATGCTTCGTTTGCGATAACTCGACCAATTTCTGAAACGATGGCAGGAGCCTGTACATTGTACATTAGTGTACTTTGTATGGAGTATTGCTGCAGTCTCATAATCTGCACGCTCCTATCGTTATTTCAGGAATTGGTTGAGATATGGCAAAATGAACTCCCGGACTGAAAAAAGGCTGATTGTCAACTATTCTGAACAAGTACACGTGGATAAAGAATAATGCCCGGCTTTAAAAGATGAAGTACCCCCAAAGGGCTACTATATTAAAAAAATGGCGCTGAAGGACAGTCAAAATTATATTACAACAAAATGGTGGTGACCATAAATCGGGCAACTACTTCAGAGCAGGGGTGGCACGTTCGGTTTTTGGCAAAAACCTAACTGTTTCAGAACTCATGCTGGTTGCTGGGTTTTTGCTAACCCCTGACAGCCAGCGCACGTCAACAAGCCAATCAGCGTGCTTGACTGGTGGTAGCAGCTAAAAAGTCCAAGGCACTGGCCATTGCAGTTTGATCATGTAGCTAACAAGGTATTTAACATTTCTTTAAAGCGCTTGCAGCAACACAACAGCCTGCATCATGATGCAAAGGTACTACTATGGAAGCTGGTTTATATCAAATGGATCTATATGAATGTCTTTCACACTTGCACTTTGATATCTGATGATTGTCTTGTTACCAATTATGGCTGATGATGCTTCTCTGTACCAGGATCTGATAGCCATCACAAAAAGAAATCAATGGCACTTATGAATTCGATTCTCGTATCTTCTACTACTGTATGCCTCAGCTACGGTAGGGAACATCCACCGTGTTACCATGTACACTAAGTTCAAAAACCTAAATTTAGGTTTTCTGGTTCTTTGATCGAAACTCCAAAAACGTTATCTTGATTTTGAAACTTTTAGGTTTTGTTTTGCTGTTGGCAGCGCTGCTTCAGACAGGCCGAATGATTTGCTTTGAATGGCCTCCAAAATGAATAGCCGGATGTGTGCTTGATGGGCCTGACCTTCCAGTGCAGACGCTATGATTGCTATACACAATTTCCTGTGTCGGTACATGTACAAGGCACACAGTTTGAATTGGCCATACTGGCAGACGGCAGCGCTTAACGTTAACCGGGAACGCTTTCAGCATTGGTACTGTATCGAGCGTGACAACTTTGACAGCACACAAGGCAACGCCACAGCAGCAACAAAGCACCAAAGGTGCAGCCACTGTTGCCTGGTTAGCAAGATTGATAGGAATAAGAACAGCAACGACAGCATCAATGGATCAACTGACCTTGACAGGAGCTACCCTAATTGATAGGACAAAGCCTGCGAGTGGGATGGAGGTGAAGAAAGGCTCGACAGTTGAAATGACATATCAGGATCATGATCATGATCATCACGCTTCCCATGCGTCCCATGCTTCCCATGATCACTCAGCGCATTCACATTCGCACTCTCACGGACATGGTCATGGTCACAGTGGAGGAGGAAACAGTTGCTGTGCTGTTCCCAAAGTTCCACAAGTTAGTCGTTTACACACCACCAAGTAAGGAAGAATTAGACAAGGCCACGCCTCAAGAGATGCGAATGTCGCTGGAAACTCTCATCCGCCTTGGAGGCTATGAGGATACCTTTGAACCTCTCTTGACTGTCATTCTTGACAATGACCCGATGCCTATGACAGTGTACTCAATGCCTTGGGAGGATCATTACTCTTTGCTGCATTGGGCAGCCAAGCGAAGTACGTACAACTCATGACTACCTGATACTAAGGTGTGCTAAGCACATTGGCAATCGGCTTGCAAGCGATCTTGTGCAGCAGAATTTGCCCTGGCATACTTCAAACACTGCATTTGGTTTTACCACTGTGCCATCCTCAACCCGTATCACTAACCCTCTGTCTTGCATCCTCTCTTCTTCTCCGTGACAGCTGACGACGTTCGATTCCTCCAGCTCCTTTGCTCAAAGGTCAAACCAGAAATGTTAAATATCCCATCCAGCGATCATGTAGCCATGCGTCCCCTCCATTGGGCTGCAACAGAAGGAGGTCTACCTCACGCATCCACCTTGCTCAAACATGGAGCCAACTTGGAAGGAACTGACGGAGCTGGATGCACGCCTCTGTTGATTGCTGCTCAGTATGGTCACGTTGATTTGGTGGCACTCTCTTCAGAGAGGAGCCAACGGTAAAGCCGTTGATAAAAATCGAGATTCGGCACTGCACTGGGCTGCCTACAAGGGTCGATCCAGGTGTGCGGTCACTTGCTGTTTCGAGGTGAACTCAGCTGGACGACTCGGATGCCTACAATCAGACCCCATTGCACTTGGCAGCAATCCGCGGTAACACGGCCGTGGTTCGATACCTATTGCAGGAAGGCACCGAACAAGATGCCAAGCTCATTCTCCACATGCCAGACAAGAACGGAAAGACACCACTTGACCTGGCCATTACCAAACAGAAACCTACCGTCGAACTGGTGTTGAGAGAAACTATGGAGAAGTATGACAAGTGGGGCAAACGAACGCGGTCCATGCTGACGCAGATGTTTTCTTATCATTCCTGGAAAATCTGGTTGGGATGCTCCACTGCCCACGATGTCGATGTATCTCCCAAGTTTCCACTTTACTTCATGATGTTTCACATGCTTCTTTACTCTCTGGTATCCGTTCGTATTTACTCCTATCTTCAATGTATCGAATGGTGTTCTTTGGGATTACTCAGGCTTTCATGCGATCAACATTTGTGTCGTGATCTTGTTCTGGTATAGCCATTACAAGGTTCGCACCACGGATCCTGGTAGATTGATCGAGTCGAACCCTGAAACAGCGAAGTACCGCAAGCTTTACGAAGAGGCAATTGAATCCTTTTCGGACGAATCAGCGTCACATACAAATGTCGGGGTAAGTGACACTCGTCGACAAGTTGCTGCTTCCAATAATTTGCTTCTCCACGTGCTGACTAACATGGTCCCGGTACACTTCAGCAACTATGTCACACTTGTCACATCCTTCGACCCTGCGATCAAAACACTGTCGCGATGCTCGTCGTTGTGTATTGCTGTTTGATCATCACTGTCCTTCGTCGGAAACACAGTGGGACTCTACAATTACAAGTGGTTCTACTTGACTCTTCTCTGCATGACCTGGTGTTGCATCAGCTTTGCGATCACGCTTTCCATTTACCTTCAACGCGAATTCTCTTGGTTCTTGTGCATTTTCGGAATTTATCTTTCCGCCTTTATTATATTTGGCGGTGGCATGTGCGTGTATCACACTCAGTTGAGCATGATGAATCTGACAACCAACGAGCATATTAATGTGTCGAGGTACGCCTACCTGAAGGGTGAACGCGGAGAATACCGAAATCCATTCTACAGAGGTTGGGTCCCCAACTTTATCAGCCGATTCGTCCCATCACCTTCGGTCTACACGTTGCCATCACAGACCCAGCCACTGTTGGACCATCGACGTCAACCCCGAGGAGATGACAATGCAGTGTAGTTTGTGGAGTTATAAAGTTGAACTACATTTAGTCATTCTCCAAAGCTCATGTATTATCTTGATACCAAGTCGATCTTAGGATTGTCGTTATTATTTGTCAGGTCTCAAAAACATGTGACAAATTGAACTAGCGGTATCTGTTCGCCTTCTGTCGTTCAAAAGCAAGTGTGTAGGCCATTGTGATTTCCAAATTCGAGAGAGATGACTCTGTACTTCACACGAATGCCGTTTGTCACTTCACATGAATGGCGGCGCAACGTTGTTTATGTTTTTCTTGTCGGCACTCAACTTGACAAGTACGCCGCCACAATTTTGGCGACCAAGATGAAAATCCACAACTTCGATACACATAAGGGACAGCGTGGCAGCGAGCGAGCGCGCTAAACCGTATGTGGTGAGAGACAAAGCCCTCCTGAATCCAGAATTTCCTTTCACTTGTCCTAACTATTGTCAATGAAATTAGCCGCAAATATCCTGGACTGTAGTGGTAAATGAACAAAACTTTATTATTAGAAGATCAAAAATGTCTGATTTCAGACATTTTACTTCACGTTGGCGACACGATCATTGGCAGTCTTGACCTGCAACACACCGGATGCTCCGGAGAAGAGATCGTACATGTGCTGGATGCCCATCTCCTCCTTGCTATGACGTCCCCGTGGCATGGCCACAAGAACGGAGGCATGCTAAGCATGCTGTTGCCGGTAAGCCAATTATTTCTATTGGAAGATGCCAAGGTTGGGTGCTGCATGACATTGTCCAGAATCTCGGGACAAAGATTGTCAATACGTGTCAATTGACGAAGTCCAAGCATGAACGTCTTGTAGTTCACTTTTCTGAAGAACTCAATCAAGTCGTTGATATCGAGATCAGGTGAATGCTCCAAACCAACGACAACAATTTTTCGATCTTGCAAAAGATTCTCTGCTTGTGAGAGAATCGACATTTGCATTGCCATGCTCGTTCCATCAACGTGCAAATAAGGAATGACGGTGACTTCATCGTCATCATTTTGAAAAACAACCTTTTTCAAGTCTGGGAGGGTATCATATTCTGGCTCCTTCTCCTGGTGCTGTTGTTGCTTCTGTTGTTTCAAGTGTTCGTCCACAGCATCATCGTCTTCAGAATTTTGATTACCAGCAACATTCCCAAAGAAATCATAAATATGAACATCTTCCTCGTTGCCTTTGAATCTATCCTCAATGCGCTGCACAGTTTCATAGTCAAGATCGTCCGAGGCCCGGTCTGCGAATACATGAAGTTGGGTTCGGTAGGTTCCTCTCGGCGGCCAATGCTTCAATGCCTCTTGTGCCAAATGCCCACCATCACGAGTACCGGCAAACACAACGTGCTGTTGAAGGGATACATTCGGTCGGAACGCAGCCGCCACGGAAGAAATGAATCGATTAATGACCTCAACTTGCCCTTTTGTCCGGTAGGTTCCTTCCACGGGTTGTGGCTTAAGTGCATGTTCCTTATCAGCTGATGGATCAAAATCTGGATTGAATTCGTTTTCCTCGTGCTGTGAAGGAGCAAGAGAATGGGTGAGAAATTGAAAATAAGTTTTTTCGAATGCTGACGCACGTCAAAGCCAGATCCCAATACATGCACGATGGTTGCTCACTCACTTTATCGACGAAAAGATTCATGACGCATTGACGTCCACCCAAGTGTCGCTCTTCAAGACGATCCCAGCTATTTGATCTTCGGAACAGACGGGTCGGTAACAGTCCTGTAAAGGTGGCAAGCACAACGACGACGCAAGGTATCACTAGTCGGGCAAGGCGAGCTTTGTTGATGACTCTCGTTTTTTTTACATCCGAATGTTGATTCAAGAAAAAGGGCACTTCTTCTTGTTCCTCAATGTACGCCAGTGCTGTATTCAGTTGTTTTGTTAATGTTCTTTGCAATGCTCTCACTACTCCTCGTGATTTTGACAATGGAGTTTTTCTCCAGCAAGTGGTTTTGAGGCATTGTCCGTCTTGGGTTGCTTTGCAATGGATGGGATTGATTCCAAGCATCCCTTGATGATTCACCAGAGGGAATACCATTGTCAGAAGGATAGCAGTGCTGCGCCATCATGGATCGAGATGCTCCATATCGACGAGCAGATCAAGCTGTGGCTGAAATATTGGATTTGAGTATGGAACGTCATGGTGCGGCTCATCTCCTACTAACACTGGAGTTCGGATCTGTGGCTTTCTTCGACTTTTCGTTGTCTTGAGCGTGCTATTCTCTGAGGGGGCAGCGTCAGGGCAGGGCCGGTCAGGTGATACGGCGATCGGTTCATGGCGTTGGGTGTGAAATATGCAAGTCTTCGTTTGTCCTGTGGTCACATTCGTCGGTCCTAGTCATCGCATAGGAGGTCTTATGCCACAAGCCGAGCCTTTCGCGACATTCTGTGGCGTCACATGGTGGCTGAGACCTTAGACAATTGAGGTCATCTATGGACTCTCTAGGCATATGACTACTACGGTAGTCGTAGTGGTCAGATGTCAGATCGGCATTTCGTTGGAGATCCGTGAACCGGTTCTTACCATGCGATAAGAGTACAAGTACCAGGTACTCGAGGTACAGTACCTGGTACTTGTACTACCGTAGAGTGCCTCCTCTAGTTTATTGTGCACAACCGGTTTTTGATGAGGCATCTGGTCATTTTTGTCGTGAAAATATAGAATTCCGAACGGAAGATAGAGAACCAAAGTATGCAGGAGAATGGGTGTAGTAGTAGGTGGTCGTGGAATATCCTTTAGTACCGATTTAACGACGATGTGTTTTATGTAATGTACTGTGCGTATGCTCAGGTCATTGACTCCCCGTTGGTAGGCCGACGATGACCCTTGTTATATGAATTCCAGATTCCGAAATGATTGACGTTTCTGCAGCAATACGCACTGTAGCATCGAAGCGAGTATTAACGTTAAGCTCGGTACAGTAGTACTAAATCTCAAACGTTTGATTGTTTGAGGGATACTAGCTACGGCTTTGGACGGTGTCCAAGATGGGGAGTCGTGTTTGAAATCGGCAAATAAGGGAGGATAGACAATAGACACTACTGGAGGAGTTTATAATTGATTTGCTCACACCAATGTAATCGCTTGTCAATAATACATTCTCATTGAGACCTTCAATCATATGATTTCCTGCAGCGTTAGTAGTAAATCAATCCAATTCACCACAGAATAGTCAATCTTGCCAATTCTGCATGGAACAACAGTTCAATCAGACTGGAATGTACAATAGCAATCTGCATTGTGTCAGAACCACACAGACCCTATGAAACACTTTGCCATACATTGAAACTTTTATTGCTACGACGACTTACCAATTATTTAGTTTTTGCCATGACGACGCCGAAGGTGATACTACATCAATCTTGCTACAATGATTAAAAATTATAGTTTTGCATGACCTTCTCTGGTGTGTTGAAACTGCCACGGGAATGAAACGCATGCGATCCTCCTGTATGAATGCACTATACGATCATGCCACCAGAATGTGGATTGCTCGTAATGGTATTCTACACACTAAAGGCGCTAACGAGCAACTACAAATATGGTCTTTGGAAATTGCGGAGATTCGGTCGCTGCATAAGCAACCACACTTAGTGAGACCCGGCGATAGACACTATTGCGAACGACCACTGGAACGTCTAGTTAATGGTCCTGCATCAACTCGCCGACGGTGACTGAGACGGGTTCGGAGATCTATTGAGGAAAACAGATTGGATGGTGGTAGTCAATCTGTGATCACAAATTATTTCTCAAAAACGGCGAGGTAACGGCTACTTGAAAATGTATATGAAACAAGTTTTTAACACTCGCGGGGCGACCTGCCGGGGTGGGGTACGCATTCTGAACCTCACGGTTTAGAGGACGAGGTGTTAACCCCATAATTAGTTTACGTTTTGTTTTTCTCTGGTGTGTTGAATGTGTGTTGAAATATGTGATTATAGTGCAGGAGTTGATGAGATTGTAGATATTGCTACAACAATGATAATAATTATAATTTTGAATAACCTTCTCTGGTGTGTTGAAATGTGTGATTATAATGCAGAGTTGATGAGTTTGTTCCTCCTATTCTACCAGTATCCGGGGATTGGTGTATTGTATTGGCTAAAATCTCAAGCAGAGGTATCCTTTTGAGTGAGGCTGTGGGTTCAAGTCCTGCAGAAAAGTCAAAAACCTATTGATTCATGAACCTGCAGTATGATGTTATCCACTGGAGGGTAGTATTGTACCGTGTGGGTCAAGTTCTCCTAATCATGAGCACAGCGGCAGCACGTAAAATAGATCTGGGATTTTTTAAAATATATTATTATCCAGCCAGTTGATCTGTGCTGATCCAAGCATCATGGTGTCAACAAGACATGCTTGTTCTTGACTGCATTCTTCTATAGACAGAAGGATCAAAATTATGCATCATTCCAACATCTTGCCATGCATTATCCCAATGTGGGAGGATTGATGAGGAAAAAAGTTGACAGTGATACCTCACAATGATTTCTTAGATAGTCAAAGTCAGTTTCGACAACAAACAGCAAGTGCTGGAGAAAAGCAAGAATTCCTGCTGTACACCACAATCATGAATGAAAAGGAATGCAATACATATAGTCTTAGTGTTCCCATGAATGGCTTCATTTAGTAGCATAGTTTTGCTCAAAGATTTGTTAAATTTGTTGGTCGTGATTGGCCCATAGATTTGTTTGTCTGTATTCTGTGGCCCAATTGGTCAATTCTTGGTGACCAGCCAGCCACTGCAAAAGACCTCTGCTATATTCTGCAAATAAGTAGGACTTTTTGTCAAAATATGCTTCTACTAGTATGTTCTAAATGTGAATAGGTGATTTCCAAGGCTGCTCAAATTTGTCATTAGGACTATTTCAACTTGTTTCGAAATGGGAATTGCGAGTTCTTGCTGCGCATTGCATCAACGATGATTAAACCTTCTCCTCTTGTTACACATATGGTGCTGGACAACGGCATTGAGCAGGAGTAAAGAATTGATATTGAGGATATTGTTGCTGCTGCTTGCTTGTGAACAAGAAGGGCAGCAGTATCAAGAACTGTAGTCCTGCAACTGTGCTTATTCCCATATCTATTTTATGTGCTGCTTCTGAGGTACTCATGGCATGGAGGACTCAACCTGCAAAATACAGTCCTATAGTACTACGCTGCTGTGTCTGGGTTCTGGGTACACATTCTTGGCCTAACGCCTCAGATGAGGTGAGAGCCCGATAACTAGCTAGTTCACATTTTCTTTACTACTAGTTGTAGTCCTATACATTCTTTTGGGATGACCTATTTGCTTCCTTACATTCGTCGACAATAGCGAACAAGGAAGAATTAGGAAGGAGTACGCCAGTCTGTTAGAATTTTGAGAGTACTATATTTATGCTACTGGTGGTACAGTTCTGTGGCTTTAACAGAAAGGCAAAAAACCCCTCAACTTGAGCGCCAAAGAAATGGTTTTCTGAGCTAGTTAAACGTTGCGGGTTGTGCTTCCGCAGAAGGCGTTCGGACTCGTAAAGTGGGTTTTGCCCATCCCTAGAATGTGTCTGAAACAACAAAGACGGAAGGTTCTAGTTGGATGCAGTTGGTAGGTTGTGGGCAAAGACTAGTGCTGTACTCATTGGAATTTATGTGGGACGAGTTTGCAGGTCACAAGGGCGGGCAAATGACTTGACAGAAAGACCACGAGACAAGCACAGGACATTGATAAGCGCCTGCGTGTACTGTACTCCAGTAATCGTTAACGGTACAAGTACGAGTACGTACTTGCTGTTCTCTCTTTAAGCAGGCCAACGTATTCAACGCCGGCAGTTAAACTCCACCGGGACATAAGCTCCAAGGACGGAATCTAGACGGAATCTTACGTACACCCTCTGTCTCGAAAAAATCGCTCTTTCCTTTTTGCATCGAGAATAACCTGGCATTTGACCGAAACGTCCGGTCATTCACATAAAGCTTATTGAGAGGTTTAAATGGTTGTATAACTTCAAATACAGGAAGTTCAGTTTGAATCTTCATTTTTTTAGTTCGCAGTCCGACCAAAAAAAATCGAAATCTCGCCAGATAAGCTCCATTTCATTATTTTAATGCACAATTCCCGGTGCTTAACTCCCGGTATTTACGGTACTCGGATTCTATTTTTTGCGACGCACCCATACAGTCTACCTTGCTGATTTTTTGTCGGGGAAAAGTGAACTGTGTGGGAAGTCGTGCAAGAGAATTTCCATCCATCAACAATACTGACAGACAGATCACGTGGTGTCGCGACGTCGAGTTCCAATGAAAAATTATTGTCGATCCTTGGTGTGAAGAACCTCCGCAAGAACACCTACCAAGAGTTCTGTAATCATCCATGTCATCATGACATACACGTTTGAATCAAGCTCAGATCATTCAGGTGGGCAAAAGTATCGTCATTCAATTGTGAATGTGTGGGAAGGACAAACGTCCCTATCGACAGAAAGCACCATTTTCAGGGATGAGGACGATGTGGACGACGAAACACGGAGATTTTCGTCATCAACGGTCCTTCAACATGGCGACGGCGATATGTTGATACATGCAGCTGGTGACGATGCCAAGTTTTCGTCTGGGTTCCAGAATGTGACCCAAGAAGAAATGAAAGACACTGACCCCGAGATATACCAGCCGAGACACGGATCTTGTTTCCTCCGCTGTCTATCATGCTGGACCGGAAACATTACACTTTCGAGGCGATCCTACGTTCTCCTCGCAGTCATTATTATTGTGTTGGTCATCATGATCACCATCGGATGCGCAATTGGTGTCTCAAGCAAGACCAGCAACATGGAAATACCAGCTCCGTCACCCATCCGGACACTAACTCGTCGTCCAACATCACCACCGCACAAGCATACGGTTCAACAGACGTTTGCGCACGAATTGGTCAGTTCCTTGCTGATACACTACGATATTTTGGACGTTCACGATTTTAGAGACACTCAGTCGCCTCAACACTTGGCTGTCATTTATTTGGTCGGATCCACTCTCTCGAAGCATCAATTGAACAGAGCACATTTCAACAAGGACTGGAAGACAATACAAGCTCTTCGAAATCTCGTTGAACTCTACTCATTAGCAGTTCTGTATTATTCCACTCGAGGTCATCAGTGGTCATCAGCGGACAGGTGGCTAAATCGTTCTCTGGAGAACCCTTGCACTTGGCACGGCATTGCATGCAATACAAATCAATCAACAACAATAACAACGTCCATGCGTCTTTCGACTGTGACTCATGTGATACTGAACAATAACAACTTGAACGGAACTTTGCCAATGGAGCTGCAATATTTGGATTCTCTTGTGGCGTTGGATCTGTCGCAAAACTCCTTACGTGGCAGCCTGCCGGAAATCTTGCCTCCTTTTCTAACGACCGCGTCGTTTGCAAACAACAATCTTTCGCAGCATGTACCCGACACGTGGCAGCAGCTGTCTCATTTAGAGGTGTTGAATTTGCAGGAAAATGAGTTGCGTGGGACTCTTCCGTTGTTGACCTCCCTTCGTGTACTTCGTGGACAACACAATTTTTTCACCGGCACTGTGCCGAGTACACCCAATTTGGAAGAATTGATTCTCGACGACAATCAATTGACTGGATCCATTCCGGGGAATTTATCACGTAATCTAAAGATTCTGTCTGTTCGGAAGAATCTCCTGAATGGTTCATTTCCAAACAACCTTGGCGAGCAACTGTCCCTGCTGGAAATCTTGAATGTTGGAGAGAATGTCATGGTTGGGAGTTTGCAAGGTTGTGCCGGACTTGAACGTCTGGAGCAATTGTACGTGGACCAGAATTTGTTCCGTGGACGTCTTCCGTCATTTACCAGTCCATTTCTCGTGACGTTGGTGGCAAGTAACAACCAATTGACTGGCTCGCTTCCCGACACACTTACCGTGGGGGCCGTCGTGACACAAGACACTGCAAGTGTCGTGGCATCGTCATCATCCAATTTACAAGTTTTGGAATTGAATGACAATGACTTTAGTGGGTCAATACCCGAAACGATGCTGGCGGATCTAAGTCACTTGAAGGTGTTGGACCTGTCGGCCAACAATGATTTGGTGGGAACCATTCCATCTTATCTGGTGACTCAACTGGACGAGCTATACCTTCCACCAAATGTTGGTATTGGTAATTGAAATGTTATTTGTACAGTACCGATAGGTTGCAAGGGGTATCCTTGAGATGCTCCGGTGTATAGTATAGATTCAGACTACTCCTTGTCAGGGTTAGAAATTGACAAAAGTATTCCTATCAGGGTTATCATCCCGTGTATCGAATTTTTTGACATTTAACCTACGGTAGTACTCGGAGTCCTAGCTAGTAGTGATGGAGCTAGTAGATACGAGGACTAAATTTGTACTCCGAGTACTAGTAGTAGTAGCTCTCAGTGCTCCGAGTACTACCGGTCGTAGTACCAGTAGTACTCCGACGACGATACACTTGTGTACTGGAATCTTGACAGATGTCATTGGACTAAATTCGAATCTTGAGTCATCATCTACGATTCCCAACAAATTGAATCTGCGAATTCGGAACTTCGTGGCGTCGTTCCATTTGGCACTTTGCAGCGCCCCACCCTCAAACTGATCTCGCAACAAACCGCAACCACTCACACTTTTTTACACTGGAGGTTTAGTATTGATTTTACGGAGAACCAGAGTTTTGAGTATTGTTTTTCTCCAGTCAAGGACTTGATTACACTTGTCAACAAACCTTCTGCCATCTCCCGCCAACCGCCAACAGACCAAGGCCGTCACAGTCACGAGCCGAAGAACAGATCAGAGATTACAGATTACAACCGCGCCAAACAGAGAAAACATCAAAACCATCTCTACACAGAAGGACGCATCGAAGCAACACTCCAGAATCCGCTGTGTCAGTCAACTCCCTACTTGAGAATTGTTTGAGTAGTACTGCAACGTACCGGTACTTTTGAGTATACATATATATCATAGGATCAGGAGCACCACTACGGCTCTACGGCTACTACTCCATTGTTAGCACACTCCAGCACTCGGAGAAGAACATTAACATACAACATGGGTGACACTGATGATCCAATGCAGACGGACACTGTCACTATTGCCGAAGCTGGTGCAGAAACAGACGCCAATGAAACGAAACCGCCAAACACAACAGTGACCACGTCAGAACCGACAGAACCTACTGCCTCTCTAACTTCCGATGACAAGGTCAGTGGTGACACTGCGACAACAACTGTAGAAGATCAAGTCGAAGAAGAGTCCGAAGCTGTTGCAGTTGCCAAAGCTGAAGTTCCTCAAGTTGCTGCAGAAGATACTCCTGTCGACGCTGCTGCTGTAACGGCTCCAGTTGCCAATGCTGATGACAAGGCACCTGCGGAAGCAGGCGAAGCCGCAGCACCAGAAGCAGAAACAGTAGTTCCACCAGCAGTAACTGCTCCCACCACCACAGCGACTTCGGAAGCCACTACATTAACAACTACGAATGCAACTACTCCAACACCAACACCAGCCACTACCACGGCAGTACCGACAGATCAAGACGCATCTGCAGACAAGAAACGTCCGGCTTCGGGAGATGCAGCGGCAGCGAATCCTCCCCCGGCAAAGAAACATCTTCTCCAGCAACAGATTCAACAACAACTCCAACAGCAGCTCCAGGCACAACTTCAGGCCGCCGCGAGTCGAGGTCACCAAGCCAACATTACTCCAGAACAAATTCAACAACAAGCGCAAGCCATGGTTCAGGCTGCTGCTCAAGCGCAGGCCGTCGTTGCGGCTGCCAAGTCACGAGGTGATGGATTGGTACGTCACAATCACCTTTGAACTTGAATTCGTTTCTGTCTCGTGCGACGCTCACACAATGTTGTCCCTTTTGTTCCTTCCCGATTCACATACACTAGGTGCCCATGAATGCAGCACAAATTCAAGCCCTTTCTCAGATTCAAGCACAAGCAATTGTTCACGCACGCAAGACAACTGGAACACCGCAGCAAGTTCAGACCCAGATTCAACTCCAGGCACAAGCTTTGGTACATGCTCACACCCAAGCACAGATTCAGGCCGGAATTTACAAGGGCGACACGAGCAAAATGACCACGGCACAGCAGCAACAGCAGCACGATATGGTCAAGAAGCATCAGCGCGAAAAGGCCGCTGCTGCCACGACGGCTGCCGCCGGTGGTCCCACTTCGGAGAAGCTAGGTGCCACTCACAAGCAGCAAATGGAGGATTTGCAAGCCACCTTTCGCAAACAAAATGCCGTCACACCCGTCAGTGCTTCCGCCAAGGCCAAACCCACATCAGTCACATCAACAACTGCAGCATCAACGTCAACATCGCTTGTGACCGCAGCCACAACAACCACTCCCTCGTCTGCTCTGGTAACCACTTCAGTTACTTCCATGGACACGGACAATGGTGACAACCCAGCCCCATCTGCAACATCACCCCAATTCCTCGCAAAACTCCACGCCACGCTGTCCCAATTCTGGACCGAACAGTTCCATTTGGTCCAACAGCTCCCTCCCGCCAGCACGGAACAAGATTTCAAGACCCACAACGATTTGCCTCTCGCTCGCATCAAGCGCATCATGAAATCCGATGAGGATGTGCGCATGATTTCGGCCGAAGCGCCAGTATTGTTTGCCAAGGCGTGCGAATTGTTCATTCTGGAATTGACCTTGCGAAGCTGGTCCTTTTCGCAACATCATAAGCGCCGGACGTTGCAGAAGGAAGATATTAAGGAAGCCATCCAGAGGACGGATGTTTTCGATTTTTTGGTGGATGTCATTCAATGAAAGAGTGGTTTGTTTTCCAAGAGGTGCACTGGTTCATGTCCTGGGGAGTCGGGTTAACTGTAGGGAAATGTTATAGTGCAATGTATACAAGTAATTGGAGACTAGAAGACGGTTTCTTATGATCTAATCTGAGACGACAAACACAGGGGGAAAACAAGCTCGATAACAAATAATGTACGACTCTAACGTAAGGTGTTTTTGATACAATAATTGATACGCAATCTCAATCGAGCTCCAATTCCTCTTCCACATCCTCACTGTTAGCGGCTTCTGTCTTCTCGAATCTAGGATTTTCATCAAAGCTCTCCTCTACGATCGGCACATTCGTCTTGTCTTCAACGTGCGACTTGCTCTGTTTCATGCGCGCCTTGGCCATTTGCAGAATGAGCGCCCTTCGCGAGGAACGGTCATTGGCGCCGGACGTGTCCGTCCATACAGAAGAACCGGAAATGACAGATGTCATCTCGGAACCAGATTCGGAAAATTCATTCCCGACCGAGGGTTCGTCTTCCGGAAGATTTTCTTGTCCCAGTTGCTTCTTTCGATCGCTACAGTGCAAGAAAGAGAGGACAACTGTGAGTTCAGTGTAAAGGTATTTCAAACTTGATGTAGAAACAACAACACTTACGCTTCCATTCGTTTCGCTCGGTTTCGTCTCAACAGGTCTTGAGCTGTGCGCATGGCAGAACTTTGCGAATGATCCGATCCGCCAGTGGAGCGAGTCACTTCCGATTTCGGAGATGACGGCATCGTGGTAGGGGATGATGCCAGTGCATACCTATCCATGGGCGGTTCGTTTTCGGTATTGTTGTAATCATCAGCTTCCGGTGAACGGTAGTATTCAGGCGCTCCTTGACCATGATACATCTCCGGTGATACTGATTCCCCGTGAAAGCCATCATGGTCGGGTCCGTGGTAGGCGCCCGTATGGGCTGGATCGTGATAAGCAGGAGGGTCGGCGTCGTCGTAGCTGGGACGGGATTCTCCGTAATACTGCCCATGTGGAACGTCGTGATAATCCGGATGCAAGCCGCCGTGGTGACCATAGTCGGGGTGCGGCTCTTCGTGATGGTAATGAGGATGCGGCTGACTCTGGTAGTGAGGATCTCTATGATAAACTTCAGGACGATGCATACTTTCCGGAGACAGGTTCATTTCGTCCTGGTGGTAGTACTCGCCTCCTGGAGGAGGAGGATGGTAAGGATTGTTACCTAGATGTTCCGGCGAATCGTAGTACTCGTCTTCCCTTGAGTGGTACTCCGAACCCTCTGGATTCTGTTCGGGCGAGAACTCACCACCACTTGGATAGTAACTTGCAGGACTGGACGCTTCCACTGTCTGAGAAGGGCTGGTGTAGTATGAAGTAGGCGACGGTTGGTAGTCTTCATCGTCGGGAATGTCATCCCTTGAAAGTGACGGCGGTTCATCGTCTGGTGGATCCATCTTTGCATTGGCTCCCTGCAAATCGGATGGACGGTACCCCGGTGGCGATATAGGACCGCGCTGCGACGGAGGCGGAGGTGCTTTCTGCTTCTTAGATCGAAGTGCCATAGCTTCATCAATGGGAAGAGTCTTGTCAACAAACGCCCCTTCTTCTTCCACTTCCCGTTGAAACGACCCGTCGTCCACCGATGTCGATTGTTCCGTATCGTCGGGTGACGAAACCATCTCTCTAGGTTTAGGAGGCGACGGAGGAGTGGCATGATAGTATCCAGCTCCATTTTGATTAGTTGCCTTCGGACTCGAAAATTGATTGCTTCTTGGAGAACTTGCTTCCACGATAGGCGTTCCTTGCGAACCGTAAAAGGCGGCAGAGGCTGGTATCATGCCCGGAGATACCATACCAGGAGACTGGGGCGTTCCCAAGGGTAAACCAGCCGCTGCAGGCGAAAGAACAGGGGGTGCAACTTGAACCGTTAATGGATTCATTGGCAACGTTCCATAGTTGTAATCTTGATTTGATAACACAGCACTCGATGTCATGGACATGGAAGGACCATGGATGTCTTCCCAACGTTGCGCACGCATGAGTGCACGATGCTTGGCAGCGAGGAAGTGCGGGGGCAAGACCTTGATCCATGCTTGTGGTTGCAAGATGTAGGGTGGGCTGTTTGGAACAAGGTATGTTCAAAGTGAGTATGAGGAAATTTGGCAGGTCCCAATATTGAAGACAAAAACATGTCATACGTACAGCGCGCGGCATGGTCCCAAATGATACAGCTTTAAATCATCAAAATCCCGTTCGGTCAAGTCATACACAGACTCTACATCCTCAACGGCAGCAACGCTCTTGAGGCCAGGTTCATCCGTATTGTCTTGAGTCAACTTATAGAGTTCCTCTGGTGTCAAGGATGGAGATAAGAATGCCAGCATGTGAATGGGGTTCCCATCAAAATCAGCTTGGTAGTAGACATCTTCTTCCGTGTTGATGGGTCCTCCAGAAAAGAAGCAGAACTTGTCCACCAACGTCCATTCCGTCGGATCGTGCACAAGAGACGAAGGGGCAGCGTCGGCCTGGGTAGGGTAATCCGTTTCGAGCAAGACAAGGGTGTCACGAGTCAATGGTTCCACATCACTGGGTCGGATCATGCCAACTGCTGCCGCTAATAAAAAATAGTAACCACCCTGGGGGTGAACACGTTTTTTCGAGTCTGTCAAGGTGAAGAAACGAGGCGGGCATGTCAGAAAAATTCCAATCCAAGGCGAGTGGCACTCACAATGTACATCCTAAGGAGTAATGAGAGGTAGTGTGTGACGAAAAAGGAACTTACGGAAAAACGGCACTCCATCGGGAATTGGCTTGTTTGAAAAGTGACAGTACTTGGATATTCGTCTCCACCCGCTGCTGAGCAAGAGTTCATCGGGCAGTCTCGAGAACTGATTGGGATAGGTTTGTTCGACTCGTCTCAAATCTTCATCGCAAATAGTGGGACAGCCCTTCAGTTTCATGGCCGTTGCCAACATGAGTACGACATTTCCCGTGAGAGTAAGACCTTCATAATGCTGCGTCGTCTTTCCAATGCCAGCCTTTGTGAAGTAGCATCGCTTTGCAAAAGCCGACGCAAGTGGTTTGGACATGACCGACGATGGTGCGCGCGACGATGTAGTATTGACCTTTTCAATTTCCTTGTTTTTGCGATGAAGGTAGGAATCCTCCTCCGATTCGAAAGAATCCGTGAACTTGCGAGGAGTCGCTCCTCTCGAAGTGGCTTCGCTTTCATAGTCACTCTGTGAAAAAACGGATCCACTTTCTGTGGATATTCCCTTTCGATTGCTGGATGTCCCTCGCCTGCTACTTTCCATAGTCGAATTATCGCCATCACTAACTGTCCGTGAATCTTCATCCGACAATTCTTCCGAGTAGGCATAGGAACGATTGCGTTTCATTGGATCATCGTCAAAGATTGGACCGCAGATGGAATCTAAAAAGTTTGCAGACTGAGATTCATCAAAATTGCGAATCGAAGTCTTGATGGACGATTGCACTTCTTCGACAAGCTTCTTGGCCTTGCCTGCCGCAGTTTCTTCTTCGGAGGATGACGGTGCGTTTCCCATTTTCGGTTTTGTTGCTGTTGCTTCAACGGCAGTTCAATATAGCGCGTATCGAGTGTATCACTTGTTGCTCCAATCCTCCGAATCAATAACCAATGCTCGGAAAGTAAGGGACAGTGGTACTGCAGTAACTCTGTATTCGTGCCCTGCAGCGTTCAGCACTCTATCCGTAGCTCTACCGGTAGTGGAAGATCAGATGGTGCTTGCAATGTGATACCAATGCAAGATGTTCTTGTGCTTTCACCCCACTTGTTTCGATCTACTCTAATCCCTCTTTTTTATTATCCAAGAGTAGCTAGACTGCAGCAGAGAGTTGAGAGAGTACAGACAAGTCGATGGTTGATGCTGTGGCTGCGTCGCTTTTGCTGCAAGACAGCAGACAATACACTACAGGCAGCAGGCAGGCAGGGATGAGCGTTTTGAATCAAGCAAAACCTCCTCTCAACGAACATGATGGTATGCAAAGACGACGGGTTGGCACAGTCAAGAATAAGGACGTTTTGGAAAGACGGCCGCACTCGTTCTTCCGTATTCCCGTACTGTCGATACTAGCAGTGGATGCGCGTGGTGTCATATAATCTATATAGTAACACGAGAAACAAAGTCAGCCCTGCCCGGCGAACTCGTTTTCCGTTGATTCTCTAGAGGGCCGGGATGACGCGCAGTTTGAATATAAATACAAAGTATATAGCTCTCCATATATAATATGTTTCATATTCCCTCCTTCTCACATTTTACTTCTCGGGAACTGCCAGCGCGGTGTTCGGGCGTTCCTGGAAGACTGTAAACTCTTGATAATTTATTATCTTTGGCCAGGTGAGACTCTTTCGCAAGATTCGAGACAACGCAGCGCACTCCTTGTTGCACCAGCATGGCCTTCTAATATCACTATTATACAGTCTACCATTTTAGCCTTGTAGCATCACAGTACCACGCGCCGAAGCACTGCTGTTCAACGAGGTACTTGTACTCCAGTACCTGGTACTACTCTATTGCAATTTCGACTACCGTACTACGAAAAACCTGTGTAAACAGTAATCCAGTACTACCGGAAGGTACTAGTTACGTAGTTGTACTGGTATACGTCGAGTACATATTCTTGACAACTGCGCGCATTTGATAATAAAAATGTTAAACATGAACCATGAACCATGAACCATGAACCATGAACCATGAACCATGAACCATGAACCATGAACCATGAACCATGAACCATGAACCATGAACCATGAACCATGAACCATGAACCATGAACCATGAACCATGAACCATGAACCATGAACCATGAACCATGAACCATGAACCATGAACCATGAACCATGAACCATGAACCATGAACCATGAACCATGAACCATGAACCATGAACCATGAACCATGAACCATGAACCATGAACCATGAACCATGAACCATGAACCATGAACCATGAACCATGAACCATGAACCATGAACCATGAACCATGAACCATGAACCATGAACCATGAACCATGAACCATGAACCATGAACCATGAACCATGAACCATGAACCATGAACCATGAACACTTGTGCAGGATGCACCATGGCACCCATGCTCATCGCACATCATCTCGAGCAGAAAGAATCATGAAATGAAAGAGATTCTCAATGTGTACTCTGTTTGCAAGGCATATGACATGGGACCAATGACTCTCGGCTCAACTCAAGCTGAACAGAATATGTGGCAATCATCTCACTCATCAGGAGGAGTTTTGTAAATCTTGATAACAGTGCAAAGGAATAAATGATTTGAACTGAGACTTGAACTCCTGGAACAGAGTGGGCATTGTCAGTGACTTATAGAGCAGATGCTAAGTAGTACTTCCTCTTTTTTCTGCAATCACTCATTGCAGAGCAGAGTTTACCATGATAGCCAGCATGACTCCCAGCACCTGTACTTGCAGAATCTGTCAACATTTCAAGATGAACATTCACCATATGCATTTTGCAGTCGTGTTCTATGAGTTCTTTAGCCAGATGCTAATGCGTATATTGCTATCTGCTTCATTCTCCTCCATGAGCTACACCATCACCCTGCATTGAGGACTGCATGCAAGCCACCAGGAAACAAAAACTGTTATGGAAAATGACAAAAACATGCATGGAACAATTTTGGACAACAAGCTTGCTTTCAATTCCAATAATGTCATGGCAATGATGACAATTGATTGAGGAATCACAAAGCAAACAAGCAACAAGCTGTGGAGCGGCATGTTTGTCAGACAATCATGTATGGTTTCAATTAGAATGCAAAGAAATGATGTCAATCATGACGTCACAGTACAGACCCCTTCACGTTCTAACCATGGTGATGCAGTACTCCAGTAAGACAGTAGCATGATAGGGAGAGCATTCTGATTGGTACGGCCTGACGTCATTTCCTTGCAGTTTAATTGGATCCGGTGTTCTTGTCCCCCCAATAGCTGCTGTTGCTTGGATGAGCTACCGTTCTTGTTGGTGTTGGCACTCAACTAAAACAATTTCTTGGAAAAACGTATATTGTCTTGGATGAGATTATGTCTCTCTTTCTTATCCTTTCACCACCTTCTGGTGCTGGTAGCCTTGTTAGCTGTTCAACAACTACTCCACATGTAACAAGCAAGTGAGTGTCGCTCCAAACAACAATATTGCAAACCATATCTCTTCATCTTAGTTGGCACTGCTGGCACTGCAGTAAGGAAAGAATCGCTTCATACAATTCTATTTGAAAGAATCGCTTCATACAATTCTATTTGAATTCATTGCCCCATGCAATGCCCTTGCTTTCTGTTTTAAGTATGACCTCTCCTGTCTGTGCTTCTTTGTTAGCCAATCAATGAAGTATGTTGCTCTGCTTCTTCTGCGGAACAAGACTCATCAGCGAAATAAAGAATGTCTCCACAGGAAGCACATGCTGGAATTTCAATTGCAAGAACATACTAGGAGATGATGGGAAGGCTGTGATTAGCCAAAGCCTAGTAGTAGTACACTCTCCATACCATCAAGTATCATTCATTTAACATAAGTAAATCATACCTAATAAGAGGGTGATCACCGTCCTCGTCCTTTTGTCAAAAACCAGGTGTGTACCCCGGCCGGTACGGCAAACTATCCAAAAGAATCCACGGTACCTGCTAGTAGCGATATAATCTTTGTCGTCACGCACGTCTTTTGGACCTACTTTCCAACCCCCTCTTTGTTTTTGTCGTCACTTGTTACGGAAGAAATCTGTCATCATCGTTTGTTTTTAGCCATCAGTTTTGATCCTTTGCTCTCGCCTTTTGCATGTAATGTAACCAACGCCGTCGAAGCGAGCTCGCATTCACTACTATCTCTTCATGTGGTCTTTCTCAGAAATGTCTATCAACCGCATTTACCATGTGTGCCTGTTCGTGAAGACTTGCAATTTCCACCAACAAGTCTGGATTCCGTAGTTGTCTGCAGGCGAGTGACGACGTATGGTGTAGGTGATGGTTCCGAGCTGCCCACATGTGCACTAAGCGTATGGACTGCGGCCAGAATCACCTTGTTCCGCATGACGTGATCCCCTTTTGCATCATAATTGTAGTCACTGTTACCATTGTTGGGTTGTGCCGACAAGTCGATCCGAGCAACAACAGCAAAAAATCCTCGTTACACAGCTGACCACCCGATTTGAGATTTTTGATGTAATGCAATCTTGACGTTGGCTACGTGTCTTGGTGGAATCATCAACTTATCAACTTCCGCTATCTCTGCATTGACCCAATGCAGAACCTGGCTTTTAATTGCTTGTGCTGCCAATGGTGCCCCCAAGTAGTCCATAGATTTTTGAAGGTAGGTTTGGATAGCCAGACTTCTTCCCAGATTTTCTTGACACCACTGCAGAACATGGTCTGATGTTTCCTCAGTTTGTAACAAAGACTGAGTTCGTATTGTTGCAACTCAATGCCGTCAATCTCCCGTATGTCTTTGATCATACATCAGTTTAGTCTGTGCTACTTGTCTCGCTGGTGTGAGTGAGCAACAAAACTGCCCTAGGACTTTGAAATCAAGTGTGTCCCACATTGTTGGTCCAATGATGTCTTGATTGAAGGTAACAACGGATGTGGTATCCATCTATGTGGAAACGTATACAGTCCTCAACTTTTCACACACAGAAATGCATTCATCTGGAATATGATCAGTTTTCTCCCTCAAATGACCACTGGTTCTATGGTCCCTAAACCATGTGGCCAATTCATCTGTTCGATTATTCAACGTCACATGCATTGTGAGATGTAGGGCCTGTTTTCCCTTTCTGATGACCTTTTTCCCACTTCTGAGTTAGCTACTTGGATGCCCAGTTTGCCCTTCATAGCTCGAATCGGCGACAAAAGGTCCACGTTCTCTGGTTGGCGTCGGCAATTTTCGTGTTCTTTTGTGTGTTTGTCCACGTTGGTGGACAATGCAAATTTACAATCGCATACCCAACAAAACTTGTTACACTTGTATTTCGTTCCAAAGTGACTAGCTTACAACATAAGAAGGAGCATCGGAGCCGCAAATCCCGCAATCTTGCATCGAGTTGAATTCGCCACGTCATGGGGGCCATCAACTGGCCCTGCACTTTTGTAGATACTAGTGGTGTTGTTATTCGTGCTAATCGTCCACCAAAAGTCCCCCTTAGCTACGTCTCTCAAACCTCCATCCAACACAATCATTAGTTTACCATTCTCCCAACTTGCTCTCCACACTTCTGAATCATCCATGCACTGCTGGGTGTTATCATGAGTTAATATATGCCGTTGATATTTTGGAAGGTCATTGATCGTTTCCGCAAGCAAAGAAACCCGAAATCTATTTAACATCGCTGCCTGCTGCCATCGACTGGCACCGTGGAAGATTTGAGGCGTACTTTTAAATCTCTCAACAAGCTATCAGTTGGGACTCGTTTCCAGAGAAAGCCATATCACAGAAACTGAGACGATAGTTGACAAACGTGACTTCAGAGGTAGGACAAATATAGAATACTAGTAAACTCATAACAAAGTGTCACCTTGATCATATTTGAACACTTGAGCACAAATCTTTCGACTAGTATGATGGGTCCACTTATCTGGTGTTCCACCACAGACTGACAACAGATGTAGCAGTTGGTCATTTTTTGCACTTGTGCTCCAGTCTTGTTTAGCTGCTTGTGCTGTTGATGAAGAGTATTGTTGTTCTTGCTGTAGTATTATAGTTAAGCAGGTGACCATATGACAAGAACCTTGTTGATTGGATTCTCACATTCAATGAGATCAGGGTGAGTCCACTCATCACGTAGTAACAAAAAGCATTCAGCAGAAGCCTTGACACTTCAAATGTGTAGCTTCCTCAGCATGTTACCAAATTGTTGCTTTATTTGTAATTTGCAACAATTCATGAAGCGACTCAGGTTCGGCCAGAAGTTGCATTGTTGTGACTTAAGAACACAACGAGTCCCAGCATGTCTTGTTTTTGCCTTCCTCCCATAGAAATGACTTTATTCAGGATGGGAAGCAACAATCAATGCCTTGCTTACTTCTGCAGATGCATCAATGTACAACCTAGGACCTTCATGCTTGACAAGCATTCTGGTCAACGCACAGGTATGTATGGCAGAACAATTGAGTTTAATAGAGTGCTTTCAATACAATTGTAGTTATGTCTTTTGTCTCATTTGAAGTGGATGGCAATGAAGTCAGTGAGTTCATTGAAGCCTCAGATACCTGCATTTTGTCTTGCCTGCATTTCCGACCACAAAAACTGAAACATTATCATGCTGCATCTTTTTGGTCAAGAACCAAAGTCAGTGACAGTCCCTTACGAAGATGACTCTTTAGGCCCATGAAGGTCGACCAAAATGCTTCCTTGGCTTAGTTTACCGAGAAATGATGAAGACATGGAACATGCCTGGGCCTTCCATAAAGACCAGCCAGGTTTTGTTTTGTTTCGATAACGTGTTGAAGTTGAGTAAGGGCGGGAAGCGATCCTTAAAACAGATACGGTGCGTTTCGACACTAGTAGTAGAGTCTATTTGTGTATTGGTGAACTAGAATGGAGTACGTCGAACAGAAGTCTGCAGCTCGTACTGCCTCTCTTTAACGTTAACAGCATCCTCCCTTAGTACTACCAGAAGGACCGCCTTTGCCACCAGTTGACTCCGTCACATCAAAGGGCATTGTCGTTCCGCAGCCTTCGAAAATACCGTAGTGAGTGTCAAATGTACCAACAAACTCAAAATGGTCCTTCAATAACGACTCCTTCAACATATTGTAGGTATTGCCACAAACAGGAAGGATGCGTCCCGTCTCAAAGTAATGATGCTTATCCAACAGCCATCCCGACGCATACCGAGGAAGTGTGCCCTTGTAAATGACAGCTTGTCCATAATCCTCACAATGCGGTTCTAGCAATGTTGGTGGCATATTCCACAAACGATACGTTGCCGAAAAGAATTTCAATCCCTGAGCACCGGCATCATCCATCACACGCTGAACAGCTTTAGAATTGACCGTAATCGGTGCATCTTCCACCAAACGTGGGTCTGGAAATCCCACGCGTCGTGCTAAATTCTGAAAATCATTCCAGTACAATGCTCCCGACAGGCATTCGCCCCACAAGACGGGATCCTCGCGAAGGGCTTGAGGAACACGGCGACTGGCGTACACGTCCGAAAAGTACAATTCACCACCCGGTTTGAGGAGTTCGCGACAGTGACGCAACACAGCTTCCTTATCCTCGCAGAGATTAATGACACAGTTGGAGATAATCAAATCAAATGATCCCTTCTCCAATTCCTTCATCTCATCAAGTCTTTCCAAATATCCTTGATAAAACTCCACATTATCAAATCCAAATTTTTCTGCATGGTACGCTTTCTTATCCAGAGCCACATCCAATTGTTCAGGTGTCATGTCAACTCCCACGACACTTCCCGTGGGTCCGACGAGTTGTGCGGCAATGTAGACGTCTCTACCGGCTCCACATCCCAAGTCCAAGACTCGCAATCCCGTCATGTCATATTGTGGCAAACACAAACCACAACCATAATATTTGGAAAGGACAAGTGGATCAATCTTTGCAATTGCCTCACGAATGTAACTCGGAGGAGCGGCTGATGTGCAACATGCGTTGGTTTTGAGATCGTCGGTGGTTTGCAATGTCTTGCCGTAATACTCGGAAACTTGGCTGTTCATGATGGAGGGTCCTTGATCGACTGTTGGCATGGTGTATTATTATTTCATTTCATATGAGGAATAAATTTGTGTGAGTGTAAATGGGAATGCGAACGTGAATGCAAATGGGAATGCGAAGGCGGCTAGCAATTGCAATCGTATTCGCGACCACCTATCGACATGCAATTCTCGAGTAGTCCATCTCTGGGACACAAACTGGCATGCAAGACGTACCAAACAACGCAGGTGATTCCGACGCTACGCTCAAGCGACTGTTACTTCTCTCCACGCGATGAACAAGAAAAGTAGAAGGAGCAAAGGAATCGGCGTTGCAGACGAGGGAAGCAACAACAGAAAGGACGATACCAAGGGGGGAACGGGACACGACCATCACACCTAATGTGTTGGCGCGAACGACTGTGATTGAAATCGAATTCCGATTTCCTGTCTGACTCTATGCATATATCCACTACTCGTCCAGGTACTGTACCAGTATCGTTGTCAATCCGTGTGCGTGGCATGGTCAATGCGTGTGCTGTTCCGACCGGTACCAGTACTAGTACCAGTACTGAACTTGGACTGCAGCCTGCGGGCAGGAATATCATTGGGTCGTACAGTCGTGCAGTACTAGTACCTGGTACCAGTGGTCGCAAGGCAATAGGGCTGCAGTACCCTCACTCTACTACATAACCAGATAACCAGTACAACGACTGCTACCGGCAGGCCATTGAGGCACCTAAAGCCTCGTACCACTATACCCAAGCCACAAATCAAATAACAACTGTGGGTGATATCCTTCCTCCGACCTGGGCAAGACAACTTTCCAGGGTACATTGGATTCTTCTATACGGCAGAGCTTCTAGCAAAAGACGAAGTGCGGTATCATCAAACATGCAATGCGATCGTCGCTTCCCTATATACTATATTTTACTCTTATTCCTTGGCCTTCTTCTTGCTTGGTCTGTATTCACTAATCACAACTGCGTGATCTCTTTCGTAAGGCTCAAGCGTTAGTTGTTCCAATGGCTTGAAATTCTCCTCTTGTAACTTGGATACTTCTCTCCGAAAGACTGCTTCTGGAGCTGCCGTACTATCAATACACGACGCCTTGATCGCAATCACAGAATGTCCCCCATTTTTAAGAAAATAGTGCGAATTCAACGCCACAATACGCGCCTGATCTGGCTGTGCGACATCGGCAAAGACACAGTCGACCATGCCAACCAACATACGGTACTTGAGCGGATGGCGGGCATCTTCAATAATGGGAATCACATTGGTGCGCGACTTGGCCATGTTGATGAGATCGCGACCGGGACGGTGCGAAAATTCCACCGCGTAGACGGCCCCCGTCGGACCAACAATGTCACTCACGTGACTGACCGATGTTCCGGCGGCAGCGCCAATGTACAACACCTTGTAGCCAGGTTTGATCCAAATGTCACTGACACCGCCCAAGACGGCAGCGGCGACTATTGAAGGATTGGGAGGAGGATAATGTTAGCGATGCCATGCAATGCAAGAGTTACAAGAAGTACCATCAAGAGAGGTCTTGAACAACAGTAATAACTTACTCTTGGATCGGAAGGGATTCCAAACACGGTACTCCAGCTTGGTGGTGTTACCATCAGGACCAGGAGGACCATCTACTGAAATACGCTTCTCGCCGTAGACGGCAATTCCGGGAGTTGAGTTGAGAGTGACGAGAGCATCTTCCTTACCACGAGCCACGAAAATTCCTTCGTGTCGATGCGGTTCAATGATCACCTTGGCTCCTCCTGCCATGCCTCCTCGTCCTCCTCCTCGGCCACCTCTTCCTCCAGGAGCACCACGTCCTCCACGACCTCCTCGTCCTCCGCGGCCACCATCACTGTGATTTAGTAACATGTTCATATGTGTTGAGGGCATAAATCATATTGCATAAATCATTGTAGTATTGAAAGAGAACAATACAACGTTAGAAAGAGAACTCAGATATCCTGTCATGACATGGACCGATCTACTGTGAGAACGTACCGACCACCTCGTCCTCCTCGACCACCTCTTCCTCCATCGCGTCCTCCTCCTCTTCCTCCATCACGTCCACCTCCACGTCCTCCTCTGCCACCACCCGGAGGTCCACGTCCTCCTGGTGATCTACCTCGGCCTCTTCCAAATCCGCTCATGACAAATTCTATAATAGGATGCTGCTGCTGCTAACGCTCGACTTGATGTTCTAGTAGTTCTACTTCTTGATGTTTCGAAAAACTGGTTGTTGTTGTTATTGTTCTCGTCGTTTTGATGATGCCAAAGTGTTCACGACGATCAGACATTCATATGTCATGCACCAACAACACCTGCCGATCCCAATCCAACAATTCAGATGGCCTGGCTACGGTACGAGTCCTGTTGCGATCTCCTGAAGCCAAAACAAAATGAGTGGGTGCCAACGACAGCAATCAAT
>JAKSYS010000557.1:0-42152 GCA_022925895.1 Fragilaria crotonensis | reverse complement strand
ACTTGTTACTGCATGTTTGTCACGACTTACAATATGTCCATGGTACGTGTATAGCACCGTGCTGTTTGGTACCGTATTCACAATACGTACTGCCCGGTGCGTATGCACTCCGACATACCTGTTACTAAGTCAGGTATGTAGATAGTCTAATTAGTGGAGTACCTCTCATGTACTCCACTCACAACTCTACTTTAATCCTTTTATTACTTCAATTGCACTCTTGCCGGTCATCGATCGTAAGGGTATAGAGGTACAAGGTTTATCGTTACACAAGCACCTCCACGACATTGTCCATCTCACACATCGAACTACACGCCGCATACTACAAACGCCGAACCGCCATTGCCAAGAGGATTGCTTACCGTTCTCCGGTACTCGTGTGTGCTTCTGTGTGGACGATCGTGGACCCTCCATTCTCCTTTCTACACCCCCGAGCGTGAGCGCTCGATACTTGGAAGGAGATCACAGGTTATGAGCCCAAATACCTTCGGTATTATTTCTAGTGGCTAACAAGTTTCAACGCACCAAGATGACCGATTTGACGGCGCCAGGGAGATTATATCACCCTGATGACCATGTCGTTATGGAAGTTGATATTGAAGACTGTCCGGTGGCAGATGTGCCACTCACAGAGATATTCGATACAGTCAATTCGGTACTGATCGATGACTATCTTGTTGTACTCAGGACATACATCTCTCAACAACTTGAAGACACTATTTGGTTGGACGATCAATCAACCACTCCACTGTTTGACGCCGGTTTTGCTACATTCCATCGGAAAGCGGACGGTACCGTTCAGTCCCTGCGAAAGCCGGCTTTGCAACGTTTAATTGAACGAACAATTCGAGATCGCCCAAACGTCACAAATCCCATTGGCGTCAAGATTTTGATACGCTTCCAGATCCCGATCTCCAAGCTCCTCAACAATCTCGCTTCCACCCACGGTCCCCTCCGTCATTGGAGGATTGAACGAAGAGGACGAACGAAGCGATCGGCGAGAATCCCAGACTGGTTTATCGGGGACACCCCGATCATCCGTGGCCCCACAAGGGAGCTCAGCTTCATCGGCGGAACGAGACGAGATCAATGCCGCTCTCCTTTCACTGGGCCACCTTTGCTAGACAACGTCGAGGAGCGCACTCCAGCGACCCCTCTCGTCGAACGCAACTCGCCGACTGCTGGTATACAAGGCGGTGCTAGCTTCCGAGGTTTACCTGTCGATGTGCCCGAACACACGACCAGAGCTCAAGCCGACGAAAACAACCGTGCCTCCTATCTGGCGTCTACTGAACCCCGCGGACCTCGAGGTCGCCTTGTCTTCCAAGACAACGAACATGGCACTCCACGCACCCAGTACACGCAGGCATCGGGGCGTACCATGAACTCGCATGCGCCGATCACTTCGGGTGCGGAATCTTTCGAAGACTACATGCGACAGTTCATGTCTTCCGAAGTCAGATACAAAGACTTCAGAAAGACGATTGTCCCAAAGTTTGACTCGGCACGCCAGGACTCTTTCATCCACTGGTACAAGTTGTTCTGTGCAACCTGTTTACAGTGGGGGCTGTGGTGCCCGCCATACGAATCCGTGGAACAGGACAATATCCACGGCAGCTGGTGGTTGATGCTCCTGCATCCGTCCGAGCTCAAGATACGTTCATGTCGTCTTTGCTTTACGGCGTCCTTTCGCAAGAGACCGTATTCCCGCCGGTAGCAGAGAACACAGTGCAGTCCAAGGTTGCGCAGCCAACGCAGGGTATGATGCGATCTATTCTTTGCTCCGACTCCACCATCCACGTCTCCAGGCAGCCCTGCATACAGTCAACGAGATCCCCGGCAGCGTCGTGCAGAACTCTTCAGCTCCTATTTGCGCCGCCTTCAGGATTTCATGGCTCGTGAGAGAATCGCTGGTCGCAACTACTCTGAGTATGAAGCTCTCGATCTCAGTGTTCGTAATCTCGCCACTGAGTGGCGATCTGAGTTCCGTCGCCTAGTGGAACGCGACCGCCGCACGGGTCGCACCTCGGATACACTCCCATTCCACCTCACGATGTCACAACTTGCCACGACTTTCGTCCAATACTCCATTGAGATCGGACGTGACGTCACAGCTCCACCGCCCACCAGCACAAGGGATCGGTACTCTCCGTCGAACCAAGTCGTGCGACGCATCGAAACTGCCCCTCTGTCCCCCGATGCTCTCTTCGGAACGACAGACTGCTTGGGTGAACACGAAGTAGATCTTCTGGTTCGGGCGATGTCGCATAACCAGGCTAATTCGGCCACGTGCCTTGATGCCACCAAACCGGTCACACCTTGACCGATTGCAATCGTTTTGTGGACTACATCGTCGCGGAGAGTCTCGCGCAACGTCATCCACAGCTAAAGAGTCAAGTCGCCGCTGCGCACTCCCACTTCCGCAGCCGCATCAACATTCGAAATGCCGATGGGCGTCCATCCCCGGGGTTCGCACGGTTCGCAGCATCCTTTCGAAACCAACCTCCGAAGATTCGGATGTCACCGAGGTACAACCTCGATCCCATAGTAACGACGCCACTCCTGCCACTGAAGACGACGACGTCTCACCCGACGGTTATCAATTGAATGCTTTGCGTGGATCCTTCCGGAATCATCGGACGACTTTGATCTTTGTTTCGAACCCATTGACCTTCAGTCTTGTGCTAACATCGACACAACCGTCCCATTCTTCGAATCCATTTGTGACGAAGGCACTCTACTTGAGGTTTCATCGGAAATTCCAGCGGTTGACCGAGAGTTTCCTATTCCGTCGGTTATCCGAAACGTATGACACCAACTCGCGCGCGATCTATGCACATGCCGACAACGGTTCTATGGCGTGTACAACGAGCGACGCTTCCTCCTCTTCTCGTATCGTGCCCTTGCAAAGTCGAACACCAAGGTTCGCCTCTTTGATGCCGGTAGCCACTCGCATCACCCCGATGGCGTTGGGTTCCTGTGTCTTCCTGCCTTCCGTGTTCCGTCGTTTGCTGTCGTGACTTCGTTGAACGCATCCAGTTTCACGCAGTGCTGTGTTTTCGTCCGAACATATCACACCGCGTCTATCCCCGGTGTCATCATCAGCCACTGCGCGATTGCAAAGCAACTTGCAAGCGATGGCTACAGCATGAACAGTTCCGAAGATCGCATCGGTCTGATCCGCTTCCCTGGCAACGCATCCACGCAGACCACCGAAGATATCTGTATCAGTCTACAACCTACTCGTCTCCGAGGCGGTCTCACCTTCACCGATTCCCCTCTTCGTCCCGTCGACAGATGCTCACATCGCCCCATTGCCATGCGGACCCCAGCGTTTTGTGGTTGACCCTCTGACCATCGCTGTTGCGCCTCCCTCCGCACACTGTCCATCGTCGTTTGCCACCCATCCGGTCTCGGTGCCCCAAATTCGTCCCACCTCTCCGGAGTTTCAGGACGGCTCTGGATCCGCTATCGACGAGTTTTTCACTGTGCATGCCCTTGGACGCTCCGCCCTCCGTATGCTGTGGCACCAACGTCTCGGTCATTTGAACTTTCGCCGGCTCTCCGAACTCCACAAGCATACTCGTGGCATGCCGGCGCTTAGCCTCCCTGACACCATCGACGAGTGCGCGGTTTGTATGGCTTCCAAGCTCCGCAAGACACCGCGCGGCCATGCCAACACCATGACCGCCACCGCATGCCTTCAAGGCCTTGGCATCGACTTCGCTTTCATGGTCCAGAAGAGCTCCGATTCCAAGCGTTTTGATAATTTGGTTGGCCACAACGGCGAAACTTGCTACGTTTTGATCACCGATCATTTCAGTGGTCGGTTGATTGGCCGCGCCTTTGCGACCAAAGCCCCGCCGGTGGATTGGTTGAACCAATGGCTCGCAAACAACGCGCCCACCTGCGCCGGTAAATATGTTCGAATGGATGGTGGAGGGGAACTTGGACGTTGTCGGGAAATCCTTGATACATTCGCCAATTTTGGTTATCAGACCCAACTCACTGGCCCTGACTCGTCTCACCAAAATGGCCCTGGCGAACGCCCTCACCAAACTATCGGTGATGCTTTGCGCGCCATGTTGACTGGCGCCAATCTCCGTCCCGCTTTCTGGCCGTATGCGTTCTATCATTTCGTGCGCTTATACAATTTTATCCCCCACGGCGCCCGTTTGTCCAGTCCTCATGAATTATGTGGTGGCGAACTCCCGGATTTGTCCAAGCTACGAACCTTCGGTTGCCGCGTCCACGTGCGTCCCACTACGACACGCTACGGACGTGTTGTTCCCAACTCGCGACTTGGCGTGTTCCTCGGCTATTCTCGCTCACTCAAAATCTTGTACTATTTTGATCTGGCCAGTTCCCTCGTCAAAACTGCAACACACGCTCGTTTCGACGAAGGTATGAATGATCTCGCCGACGCTCCGCCCAACGTGCAAGCCCTCCGTCTCCTGTCCCCTGACGGCGTCGTCCCCGCTGAACGTCCTTCGCTCTCCTCAACCTTGAGGTGTCCGACGACCCGTTCCACCGCCTCGACTCCATCACGCAAGCAATCAAATGCGACCACCCAACCCTCGGTTTTGAAATCTCCGCGTGTCACATACGCAAGCGGGGCTACCTCTCTGGCGTCGCCCCCAGCTCCTCGGCCGCTCGCATCCGAAATGTGCGTCGCAAATACATCGGCGCCTACATCGTATCCATCGATGGCATCTCCGTTTTCTCGTGCGAGTCGATCATCCTCGCTTTGACCGGTGTCGCTGCGTCAGACGCCGCTTCGTTCACGATCGTTTTCGCGCCTGACCGCTATATCCCGGTCAGCGCTCGCCCGAACGACAGCCCGCTTCACTTGTCCGTTGATCAGCTACGTCTCATCGATCTCCTTCGTGGCCCCGCCCCCTCGGCGCCTTCGTCTCTCCCTGTCCCAAACGCAACAGCACCGGAGCCCCGTATCGCAATCACGATGCATGAGCCTCTCCCACACGACCAGCTCCTGCTCATGATGCGCAGCCTGAATACTACTGCTTTTGGGACGGAAGAAGAACAGGCTCTTGGTAGTTTTACGCGTCGCAAGCTACAGCGTTTATCAAACTGGAAAGATTGGCAACTGGCTGAAGCAAAGCAACTCGACTCCATGGCCAAACAGGAGATGTACGGACCCGCCGTCTACCCACCTGCCGGCGCCATTATTCTCCGCCAGCATTGGAATTACTCCATCAAGGCCGATGGAACTCGAAAGGCACGCAATTGTTGTGATGGATCCCCTCGCGCCGCCCCCGCCTTGAAACTTGCAAACACATACTCTTCATGCATCGAGCAACCCTGCATGCGGATGTTCATTGCCCTGTGTGCGAACGAGGGATACATTTGCATCAAGGTCGACGCGACAAACGCCTACGCCAACTCGCCACCTCCCGACCAGCCTACGTTCGTATACATCGACCAACCGTACGCCGACTGGTTCCTCCTTCGCAACGGTTTTAACGTGCCTCGTGATCATGTGCTCCCAGTCCAACACGCGTTGCAAGGTCATCCAGAATCCGGTGCCTTATGGGAGCGTTTCATAAACAAGGTCCTGCATCGGCATGGCTTCAAATCGACCACGCACGAACGCAGCTTGTACCACGGAACGTACGATGGATGGAAGATGCTTATCTCTCGACAAGTGGATGATCTAGCCATCGGATGCCGCAATGTTGAATCAATTCGGAAATTGGTCGCAGTTATCTGTGCGGAGGACAAGATTGATCTACGCGATGAAGGGGTCCTCAACTCATTCAATGGTGTTGACATCATTCAATCTCGCCACTATATCCAAGTGACCTGCGAATCGTATATCGACCGGTTCCTCGAACACTACGGATGGTCCTCACCAGGCAACCGCGAATCCAGCGAGCGCCCAATCGAACCCATCGCCATGTCGACGATCCCGCAACTATTCCTTGACTATGATAACGCTGCCACCGCAACCGCTACCGCACTCATGGAATACGAGGACAATGCCGGATTCTCTTATCGCAGCATTCTCGGTTGTGTGATCTACGTTTACGTTGTGGCCCGCATCGACATTGGTTTCGCCGTCACGCTCCTTGCTCGTTTTTCGGATCACCCTGTCAAGATTCATTTTGATTCTTTGCGTCGCCTTGCACGATACCTGCGCATGACAAAGGACTGGGGACTGATTTTTTGGCGTCCTGCTCCGATCGATACCTTCCCAGTTGGAGACTTCATCGTCCTGGTGTCCGACACTTCGTTGCCCGACTTCCCTCAGCCGCAATCGCCCACCTCCTCGCCGGTTACGTTGACGCTGCTCATGCCACGGATCTCAGCACACGACGCTCGATCACCGGTCTCGCTTTCATGCTCTGCGGTGGACCGATTGCGTACAAGTCGAAAGTCCAGTCCACTGTCTCCACGAGCTCAACCGAAGCCGAGTTTATCGCCGCCGTCAAGCCGCCAAGATCGCCAAGTACCTGCGGTCCATCCTCCATGAGTTGGATTACGAACAACCCGGGCCGACGATCTTGTATGAGGACAATCAAGCTGCGATTCTGATGATCAATTCGAGCCGACCAACTCCACGCTCGCGACACATTGATATTCAACACTTCGCGATTCAAGAATGGAAAGCCAACGGCGATATCATTCTTTGTCACATCCCGGTATCATCAACCCAGCGGACGCTCACCAAAGCGCTCGGCACCACGCTGCACTTCCGACACGTTCGTCGTTTGATGGGACACTATGGCGCGCCTTGGATGACACGCGACTAAATGTCAATTGTTGCCGTTCTCCCGAATGCATTCCTATATACTCATTGTTTTGCTTTTGTCTTCATGACGCATACAATGGGGAGTGTGTTACTGCATGTTTGTCACGACTTACAATATGTCCATGGTACGTGTATAGCACCGTGCTGTTTGGTACCGTATTCACAATACGGTACTGCCCGGTGCGTATGCACCCGACATACCTGTTACTAAGTCAGGTATGTAGATAGTCTAATTAGTGGAGTACCTCTCATGTACTCCACTCACAACTTCTACTTTAATCCTTTTATTACTTCAATTGCACTCTTGCCGGTCATCGATCGTAAGGGTATAGAGGTACAAGGTTTATCGTTACACAAGCACCTCCACGACATTGTCCATCTCACATCGAACTACACGCCGCATACTACAAACGCCGAACCGCCATTGCCAAGAGGATTGCTTACCGTTCTCCGGTACTCGTGTGTGCTTCTGACGATGGACGATTCGTGGACCCTCCATTCTCCTTTCTACACCCCGAGCGTGAGCGCTCTGATACTTGGAAGGAGATCACAAAGTGACTACGAGGAGGAAGAGGTTTCAATGAAAATGAAGTTGAATGATGAAGAGGATGTTGACGAAGAAGATGATGTTGACAACGAAGATGATGTTGATGATGAAGATTTGATGACAAGATGATGGTGACGACGAAGATGATGTTGATGATGAAGATGAAGTTGACGACGAAGATGAAGTTGATGACGACGAAGATGAAGAGAAGAATGAGGAAGGATAAGTTGATGGAAGTGACAAGAGAAGAGGATGGTGCCAATGATGAATATGACAGCGTCCACAACAAAGAAGATTCTGATGGGGTAGTGGTGCAACCTTACGCGAACAAGAAGAAGCGTAGGAGGTACTAAAGAATCCAACAATAGACAAGCATTTATTCATGAATGACATTTCAAGCCTGCGATCATCCTGTAGTAGTAAGTGGCGGACTTCGTCATACAGCCCCCTTCTTGGCTCCAGTCAACAAGGGCAAGGTGTATCAGGCCTGCAGTCCTTGTGCGTCTTCTGGTCATGCTGCTCATGCGCATTGCGGCACCATCCTCCATGGCCACTACTGAACGCTACTGTCTCCATTCTGATGATCGCCAACTTCTTTCTCGCAAGAATCAACAACACCCAACTTGTTGCTTGCCTGACACTGCGCTCTCTCCTGCCTTCACTACCTTTTCTTCGCGGCGGTGAACGTTCCATACAGCTTGTTACCAAACTTCTTGCGATCGAAACCAACTTTTCCACCGCTGAGTCCGTCAGGCTGGGAGATCGACGTACAGTGTCTGATTACACGACCATCCCAACTGATTGCCACACCATGTCCAAGTTTAATAGCCAGGCCAGCGAAAGGTTTCCCCTCCAATTGCTCTCCATGTGCCCCCCGCCGGGGTGCCCGTTTGCCGTGGACGTTCGGCAGAACAAAATACCAGTTGGCACCACAGCCGGGAATCTCTTCCGTCCAAACACTGTAGCCTTGTGAAGCGTCGTGCACGTCGAAGTGCGACGAATTACCAAGGTTGACACTCATGTCAATAGTAAATCCTGCGCTACGTTTTTTATGGGGGTCACCTTCCATTGGTGAGATAGGCTGGAGACCAGTATCGGATTCCGTGTCCCTCATCACAGCCAGCACCTGAGGGAAGAAAACTTCCCCACATCGTGCCAAACAAAGGACCATATTTCGCAGAAGGCGCTCGGGAACCATCAGATTCGAAGCATAGGGACGCATCGCACCATTAAAGTCAAAGCCAGTACCAATGGCGTGCATTGTGCCAACATCACCACCTTTAGACCTCACACTCCCACCCTTTCCCAGTCGACGGTTCAACACAGTGTTGTGGAATGTGATGTGGTTCAATGCCCCAAGTAGGTGCGTGTGGTGGTCCCATTCGTCACGATACATAGCAGATTGTCGGTCGGCTTCGCCATCAACGACCATCAGGTTCCTGATCATAACCACCGACTGCCGATCAGCACAATGACCCACAGTGTCAACATCAATCCAAACATCCACGTAGTGATCGAGTGCTGGATCGATGATCCAACACTGTTCAGGAGCCTAAAGTGGTGGCAACCCATGGCATAGTGGCGGCCATTCATCCTCGCACTGTTGGACCTCGCCAGACGGCGGTTATACTCAGCCTTCAAAACACCTTGCGGCCAACAGCCAATATCCTGGCCGTTGAAAATGTCCGGTGGCAGCATGGGACCATCACTGTCATGACACTGTACTGCCCTATAGATTATGCGATTCTGTCGTCGTGCAATTGTTTTGTGGAGTGAAATCCTCCAAGCCGACACACGGTTGAAGTCGCGATAGTACTTTGCAGACCATCGGGTATCCGAAAACCTTTCACGTAGCCATCCTTGCCAAATGTGTACGTGACTTCGGCAACTCCTGTAACACCACTGCTGGATAGCGGCGTCACCGTTCTCTTCATGCGCAGCCAGCTCATGTCGAGAGGAATGAGTGACTTTGCAACCCCCGCATCACCTTTGCGGCGCTCCCGTGCACAGTAAAACACGCCACACTGAGGCATAAACAGAATCATTGTCCTGAACTTGTAATCGAATGCATCGTTGAGGTCCTCAGGTTTGTAACACCAGACCGTTACAACTTTGTCCGGATCAACGGGAAGTTTACTATTATTCTTATCCCCGCCCTTACCCGCAAACAAGCAATCATTGTCGTCGCCTCCATATGGATCGTCAGTGACATCGTTCATGTTAACGTCATCATCATCATCATCATCATCATCATCATCATCATCATCATCATCATCATCATCATCATCATCATCATCATCATCATCATCATCATCATCATCATCATCATCGTTGTTGTCATCCTTGTCAGACTTCCCATTCGGGGAAAACTCCTTGCTGGTTTTCCTTTTGGGGCGAAGGTGCCGGTTAAGAATGACGTCCATGACGTAAAATTCTTCGAGATAATCAGACATAGTTCCATGACTAGGGAACATGTCACCCATCTCACGGAGACGGAAAGGCTCGTCGCATCCAAAAGCATCAGCAATCCATCTGGTGGGAGTGTTGCATATTGTGGGCTCACCAAGAATCCGATTGTCTTCCTTCGTCACACTCTGCTGAAAGCGCAAAGTAAATGCCTCTCGCTTTGATGGGATCAGAGCCCTAGACAAGAGTGCCATCGCCTGATTTTGGGACGGCAGATATTCACGTGGACTACGTCCCTCTGGAACCGAAGTATCCCCATCTCCAGCGGCGTCTTGTTCGTCGTTCGAGAGCCGCGGCGATGATCCCATGCTCAAAACTGATGCCTGGCAAGGCGATGTTCTCTTCGACTTCGCAATCAGATCACTATCACGTCGATTGGACGAGTATGGCAGGAAAAGGAAAAAATGTCTTGTTCAGAACCTCTCACTGCTGTATGGCAGTGCAACGAGCGCGTGATGGATGAAACAACCTCCACTCTCCGCTGTATGGCAGGAGGAAAGGATGCGACAACAACACAAGAGAACGATCCGACAGTGATAAGCTACTTCTTGCAAAGTGCTTCAAAGAACACAATTTGAAAGGTTGTGTACAAACTGTGAGTGATAGAAAGCCATACACTTGCGAATGGCAACGACGTAGTACAGCGTGTACGACACATACTGAAGACTTAAAAATTACTCTGAGTACTTTACTCTAAGTACATTTTTTTAATGCATACATTTTATAGGTAATGTATACCATGTGACTTGACCCAAAAAGTTCAGGAGCACAGAAATCACTCTAAGTACTCTCAATACACACGGCAAGGGTGGCGAGCACATGGTCGGTGCATACCAAATAGCTACGCCGTAAAATGAGTGTGTTTATCACATGACCGATATGTGATAAACAACAATGCAGATGTATACTACGCAGAGTAGTATACCAAAGTATTGTAGATAGAAAAATTTAATATGTACTAATGTGATATTATTTTGTATCGCGAAAAATTTGTGGCGTATGGAAGAACGTATGTAACATTATAATGATTAATATGATATAAAATGTAACGGACGCACCATATTTACAGAAACAATGCCAAAACACATGTTACTTGAATAGTATGATTAGTACCCAAATTAGTCGAAGTAACTTGTCACGCGAAACATTATGAAACATCAACTGACAATAAACAAACTATATTACAATACAGATTGAAGTTTAAGGTGGATTAATTACATAATCACTATACAAGGGTCAATATATGCGATTTCAAAAGATATGTTCACAAGATTGTTCAACAATGCACGACTTCATTCAAACAAGGCAAAACATACTAAGCACGCAATAGTAGCCTTGCAACATATCGCATAGAATTTGCTGTTCATCAATAGTTTAATAGTTTGATAAGACTACCACTTCCCACTCTCCTTCTTGTGTACATCCATCATGGGTCCATTGCCAGCTACGAAAGACAACGGTCCACCGGAGGAGACAGCTTCGGAAGACGAGGGTCCACCGGAGGAGATGATGATTCCTCCTCGTCGCAAGTCCTCGCACCCGTAAAAAAGAAGCGAAGGCGACAAGAGTGGCGGCGATTGAGGAGGAGTTCCAGAAGACTGCAAGGAGGCAACTGAACCAGAATCCAAAGAACAAGACGAATGAAAAAGGTACGAACAAGACGAATGAAAAGGTACGAACAAGACGAAAAAGGTACAAACAAGACGAATGAAAAGGTACGAACAAGACAAACGAACAAGACGAATGAAAAAAGTAAGAAGAATGTTGTAAGTACTAGTACCAACCAGAATGATGAGGGAACCACTGCTGCGGCTCCAATTGATGAGCGAACCGCTGCTGCTGATTCACTTAATACCGACGACAAGAAGAGAAGAACAAGAACCCGCAGGTAAGCACGAATACTACCAACAAATCGAGTAAGGGCGCAGCAAAAGTGGCAAAACTTGTGAAGAAGACGGTGGCACGTAGGGTGGTGACAAGGCGTAACCCGGCACCACCTGAAGAAGAGGAAGAGCAAACATCGGATGACGATAAATCATCGGTGGCAGAAATTGTTTTGGTACGTACAGTGGGTACGAAACATAATCCAAAACCACGTGTAAAGGAAGAGGAAGAAGAAGAGCAAAACTCCGCTGCTAATCATTCACCAGATCCACCACGCTATGTCAATAGGGACGATGTTGATGATGACGAGGAATATGAAACTAGCTACCATACTGCTGACCATTCATCATCAGATGATGACGATGACATTCTTGTGGACAATGAAAATGAAGAAGCAGTGGTGGATTGTGATCAGGAGGATTTGTCAACTTCAAGCGACGAGGAGTACGAAAGGCCAAGGGGGCGTAGGGACAACGAGTATACTACGGGTCATACAGCCAGTAAAATCCCAACGGTTGCGGTTGTTGCCAAAGCACCAACAAGTGCTGCCGCATCAACTCTGGGACTTGATGGTGAAACGCTCCACATACGCGGGATGTCGCGATCGCAGTCAATTAAAAATCGGCAAAAACATGTCACTGACCGTGTACGAGTATTTGTCAAATCCGATATCTTCAGGAAGATCAAGTTTATAAACAGTGATGCGAGTTTTCAACAGGCAATCAGGTTGGTGATGGATCATGAGAATGTGCCGGAACAGCAGCGTGGTCATTTCCAGATGCTATACGAGAGCGTGTTTAATGAAGCCTTGAACACCAAACGAAGTTCTTGTGAGCAATCGGGTGGAAAGATTGTTCGAGAAACCATCGCCAAGTTTAAATTGACTGGAGAGGAATTGTTCACAATGGACGAGCTCTGTAAGCTGAGAAGAGCCACAACGGAACGCGAGTTGCAAGCTTTCTATTGGTTTTTTGGAACATACTTGGAATGCGTGTGCGGAAGGAGGTATTGGGGAAAGCACAAGACAAGGCAGTTGATTTCGGAAGCAAGAGAGCCCGGTGGTCGTGGCAGAATTGTCACAAAAAGTGACGAGGCATTTGCGTTACTAATGTTTGAAAATTATATTGATAAGTGGAAATCCATGCCTCCTGTTGCTGATGAGGCCGAAGATTCTGATTCAGAGCAAGGACAACGAAAGAAGAAAGCGAAACCTAGACAGCGAGGAGCATACACACGAACAAAAAGTGGGCACTGCAAATACGGTGGGTGGAGTCATGAGGGAATCGCACGATTCAATGAACTTTACAGCCTTGTGCAGGAAGACAGGCAATGCACCCAAGCAGAGGCAATGGAGAAGCAATTACTGGCGTTTTGCATGAGTCAGGCAGGTCTAGTGCATGGACGAGATGCACGAGGAGGAGAACAAGACAATGACACTGCAGTGCCAGCAGCAATGACTGCAACCTTTGTTGAGGCGGCATGGGATTTAGATGATTGAGAACGACTGTTTTGCTGAACGACAAAGAAAGTAAAGAATCGATAAGATAGTAATACACGGTATCTATGTGCAAGGGATGTTGCGTTCAGAACATATATGGATGACGGTGATGTACCAATTATAGTTTGAATTAAACATAATATGATTGCGAACCAACTCTTATAAATTGATGTAATTGCTGAGTACGTAACATAAACGTTTTAATCTCAACAAATATGTTTTGAGCTTGTTTTGTTTGAGACAAATAAATTGCAAATCAACTTTATGAAGCTGTGGCGCAATATTTGTTTTATTCATAACCAAAAATAGTGAAAAGGTACTGATCGGTCATAATTTAATGTTTAGAACTAAACATCTAAAAAAACTAAACAATACGCACCTTCTGATGTTGACCACAGTCAGGGTCACGCACGCAATCGCAATGGCGCACTCAACGCAATGCACATGTCAAGAACGTTTGGCGGGGCGCAGGCTAAGATGAGAGACACAACGATCACCCAAGCGGAAGGCTTTCTCGGTCATCATTCACCTCGATTGAAAGTCGGAGATACTCAATTCAGCAGAATCGGAGCTACACAAAGAAAGAGCTTCAAGAAATAGCGAGAATTCGAGGCGTCGGTCTATTTGAGGACAAGGAGCATCTCATACCTGGGTGGCAGGGCCGACCAAAAGGGCTCTTGCAAGCTCTTCGGGAGAGAGGAATGATTGACGAACAAATGTTAGACAAATATACGCTTGATGGGCGCAAGCATCCTATCACAGGCATTGTTGCCTTACAATATTCCTTGCAACATCTTCTATCGGAGTGCAAAGATTTTAAGGAGGAAGAGACGGCCTTGCAGTACTTGGGGACACAACTAGGAGTTACTGTTGATCTGACGCCAAAATTCCATGCGGAGCTAGCAGGCGAAGGAGTGGAGTATAATTGGGCACATGCAAAGGCATATTACCGACGTGTTCCAGTCTCGCGAAAGAGAGGACGCGAGAACTTCAAAGAGCATGTCAAAGAGTGCACTTCACCTACGAAGGTACTTACCAAAGAAAGAGTTGAGAAATTTGCTGCCAGAGCTCGTGCATATATATGTACTTACCATCACTTGGAACAGGTGCAAGAAGTGCCTCCTCCTGCTCCTGGTGCGACTGCCGCTCCATTTGCCGCTCCTCCCAAACAAGAACTCATATCACACCCACAGATTGAAAGGATTTTGAAATCCTTCAAGTGTTACCGGTGTGTCCTTGACTTTGACCTTGGCTTCATCAATTCAGTTCTGAAGGAAGAAGTAATGTCAGAGGATCATGGTGAGGAGATATGATAGTAGGGTTTTATGATACGCACGATCGTGAAGTGAAATGGATTTCATAAAAAATCTTTGAGAATTTCACTCTAGGATTTTGTATGTGTGGTACAAAATGTACATAAGTGAACGCGAGGACGGTCGAGGATGAAACCTGCTGTATGTGTGATGTAGTGATGTATGATTGACATCATCAATTTGCACCAATTTGGTGTCCAAATTACAATATCAAAGAATCTCAATATGGATTCCAGATTGGTGTCACCAAATGTACCAACTTATTCTCCAAATTGGGTACTAGGTTCATCGTTGGTTCCAAATTGGGTATAGTAGTATATACTGTATTACTGGTGCTTTATTTCAACAAAGATAACGGTGCTGACTGCATCAAGTGCCGATTTAAACGAATGTATGGAATGTAACTCTAATGTAATCAAAGAGGCATTCTTGATGATGATGTGCCCTCAATCCTGTCTTTCTGTGGGCTTCCTTTGCTTTGTAGCAGGTGTACCAATGTAACATGTACTAACGTTGAACCGACCCGGACATCGAGTGATCTCTCACGAGTGAAAGCAATTCAACAAATGCAAAATCACCATTGCTATGAGGGGAAGAAAGCAATGGCATTCATTGTCATGTTCTTCCTGGAGTTCCGTGAGTACTCTCAAAGGTCCTTGAATTGCGTCGTTCCCGTCACTGTCGATTGTCTTCATGTGCTTCTATCATCAGTTTGATGCACAATTCGCAAAAGGTTCAAAACGAATGCGACGAACAGAATGCTGACGAACGCCCTCCGTCGTGTTAAGGCACTCACCTTGGAACAACACCAATGCATTATAAATGGCATCGGAGTTTCTCACACCAAACTTCGGTTTCAAATTCAATATTTCATAATGATGAAACAAATCCAATGTCACACCAAGCGCAAAGTCATCCACTCAGGTAGAAACCACTTTGACGTCATCCCTGTCGCCTTGTGCATGGGGTTCCTGGTTGTCATTTGTCGTGCGCTGGGTCTTGGAGTTCCTGCACACCGTCGCCTTGTGCACGGGGTTCCAGGTTGTCACTGTTTGCTTCTTGCATTGCCCTTGGTTTGTATGATACTGAACTTGACACCTTCGTAACGCTTAATCAATTACCCACGTCAATGGCATTGCTGGGTCTTGTATTGTCAACCTAAAGAACGAGGTAAACGCAACAGAAGACACAATTTGTGTGAAACACAATGATGCGGCACGCGTTTCATTTGCATTACATTTGCCGCTGTTATAATCTTCATCTGAGGACATGATGGGATACAATCGAAAGCAGCAACAACGACAATTATAAGTTTGGCGCATGTAATACAACAAATTGTAGTTTGGAGTAGATTTTTCATCACCAAGTCCGAAAAACCAAGACTAATACTACAAATTGCAGCTTATCGACCAACATGTGCATGAAAACCCAATTTGTATCTTACAAATTGGTACTTTGGTACTCCTGGACCAATTTGAGTTCGACACGTAACCAATAAAATAATGTTCGTTAGGTGTATGAATTTCTTACCAATTTGGGAGTAATATTAGGGTTGAATTACCAATTTGGAAAAATACCCAAGTGGACACAAAAAAAAACTTCAACACCGACTTGGAAAGCTATGTCGGTTTTTAAAATCTCCAAATTGGGTACTTCTCGTCTCCTGTGTAGCTATCATTCGTCGGGATTGAAAACGTCGTGTTGTGAGGGCTTGCTAATCATTGTCGTTTTACAAGTATGATTCACAATGTTTGCTACTTTCTTAAAAATGATTATTCACGTGTTCGAATTTTCGAATGCATGTTGTCATTTCTACTGGGAGGTTTCTGTAACTAAGAAACCCTCCATCTCGAGCGCCTGAACGATTGTGCCGACAACGTCGTCGCTGTCGAATGAGTCTTGACTGCATTCCTCATCGTCACTCAACAATTGGTCGTCGAACGCGAAGAAAGCCGTATCTTGTATTGAAATCAGGGACATGCGTAGCAGTTCCGATGCATCGCACCCGTGTGTCCGCCGTTCGCATGAGCTCCTTTTCTCTCGAGCATCTTCATTGTGCAAAGTCCATGTCGTCTCAGTATTGGACATGTCAACGGCATCAACATCTTCGTCATCGAGGCAACTGTCATTGTCGGAGCTCAAGCTCGATGCCGAGGACGATGTACTGTGTCGAAAGGTAAGATCAGGTGTTGTCGACACCGAGTTGGAGCTGTTACTGCGCACTGCATCGCGAAGTGCATGTCCAACCTTGGCTCTCGCCATTGTATCCCCAATTTCAATCCATACCTTTCTCCCATCCGACCGATCCTTCTTTTGCTGGATGAATCCACCATGAGGAGATCTTGATCGAATCTCATCAACAATCTCAATGACAATAATGCTCTTGTCCAGCCTGGACCTTGCCTGATGGTAGCGTTCGAGATTGCGTTCCACCGTTACTCGAAATACAATGTTTCCAAAATGCGAAACGACATGTTTGCCCCTGGCACAAATCACATCATATTCCTGCGGGACGTAGTCGTCGCCGAGGACTCTGCTGTTTGGATGACTGAGGCGGGTGCAGATCTGATAAGGGGCATGGCTTGTTTTGGTAAAGCAGCCGATTTGGTGGGAGACGCTTGTACCATCCTGAATGGACGTTGGACCGGAAGGAATGAAAGGCAGCATCTTGTTGTCACGCGATCGTTCTCGTGTGCAATCGTTGTTGATGTTGTTGGTTGTTTTGTGAGACGAGAAATTAAAGATCATGAATGCCGTTGGAGTTTGTGTGTGTGCAGGATGCTGTTAAATCAATCTTGGAAGTTGATCTTGGCATCTTGGATTTGGGACTTGTATGCCTCCTGAAGGCGACCTGATGCGATTTGATCATGATTGTATATATTCAACAATGATAATCAACATACCCCAATCTGATTCAAACCACATACGCAGATACATGTCCTCGAAATGAAATAGGATATACTACTAGGTAGCGAGGACCATCAGAAGTGTCACATTTCTCGGCTGCCCTAATTGTCTTTAAAGCTTAGTCACTAATCCTACTATATTATAAATTAATTGTGTGCGTGTGTGCGTGCGTGCGTCCGTCTGTTACGGAGTATGACCACTCTGGGGTACTGGATCAAATGTTGCACTGTTACGTGGATTACATGTACTACAGGTCTACAGTACATAAACGGACGGTAATTTATGTTGAAACGACAGTGTGTTACGTTACTGAACTACAATACTGTACGAATTCAAAGTTACTGGATGGAATACTCATTGAATTTGCTGTGAACAGGTTGCTTGACAAATGCTACTGTAAAATATACCGTGCGATGAACTGCAATACTGGGGCATGATAAGTACCAGGTACCTGGTACTGTACTTCATGAAGTTTCCTACGTGGGTACCATGGTACTGCATACTGTAGGGGAAAAAGTAGTGATACGGAGTACGACCAGGTTGGGGGTACTGTACGTCCACTTTCCTGTAGTAGACACTCCGATCAAATGTGAGGCACCCACTAGTGTATAATAAGATGGTTGGCGTTGCCACGATGCTTGTTGGTGGATATGACTTATGTCCTATGACAGCATCTGAACGCGAACCTCTGCCTCCCGGGTTTCAACCACAGGACTTTCATAATGTCGAAGTGTCATTTACAAGGGCAAACATATATGATATCTGCTGCTGGTGTCATACTTCTTGTTGATTTTTGCAGTGTGTCCGTGACTGATGCACACGCTGCTACCTGGTATATACCATTGGTGGTGTGCATCTTGTCATCACAGCGAGTCGTGACTTTGGATTCTCGTAGTTTCATCCTCTTCTTCTCCCTTGACTGGTTCTGGAGCGTCCAAGGTCAAAGTTACAATGCACCCTTGAGGCTGACCGCGAGGCATCATTTACAGTCCAATAGTGTCGATTTCATAACTACAAGTATCATAGTACAAGTACCTGTTACGTCTGTGATGCACGATACTCTTAAGCAGGGATTGGAAGTAAGTAACCACCGGTACCGGTAACCAAATACCGACTGGGATTTTTAAAATGCCCCATAACTGGTTATCTGCGTGCTGCAGAATACCAACCAATAACCAGGACCCATAGTTCTTTTCTACTGAGTTTAGTCGGTAGTATTTAGAATTCCGGTGTTCGGGAATACCAGTCATAATTTCTATAAATGTTCTGTCATGCATCAGTGTGTATACGGTTCATTTCTGTACTGTAGTACTGTAATCTACTGTTACTGTCGTTGTTTTACTACCATACTAACCACCGGACGGAAACAAGGGAACCGAGTAAGTACTGCACGTAGAAAAATGACGATGCGTTATATTTGTAGGATTTTTTAATACCAAAATACCTCCCAGCGCAACTGCCCAAGACCATTCTACCTACTGGAGGACTGTAATACCAGATTCAACGTGGGACAGTATTATTTTTCCAATCCCTGCTCTTAAGTATGCATATACGCTATAAACAAATGACATACGATGTATAATACAGTACATTGCACTACTTGAAAATTGTGCTCCAGTACCCATACTAGTAGTACCTTATTCAATCATGGTGGTACCAGTTCATATTCGCAATAATGGCACAATCATATACTTTTTTATAGGCTGTATACAATAGACCGCAAGTTGGCAACGCTTTTGATCAAGGAATGGTGCTGTGAGGAAAAAATTGATGGAGATATGATTAGTTGAGTTTTTTCCCTCAATTTTTTAAGCATTGTTCCTGGACAGCTCAGTCACGAGAGAAGCAAATCCAGTCCTTTTCCACAATGCATTGATCCATTACTCTTCTGATGCATGGATGTATTCAAAAGAGATGTGTTAGCTATGCATCTGTTGTTTTAGAAATGAGATATCATTTTTTAGGACTGCAAATTCCTGTTGATGCTCATGCCAAAAATTTAGCAGTCGTTCGTAGGAAAGTCCCGTTTGCAGAAAATCTTCATTCGAGCACAAGTAACTATCATAAAAGCAGTCCATTGACTTTCAAATGCTCTTCTGATTGCTTATCTAGACTGTTGTTGTTTGGACGACAGGGAGTGTAGGCTCCATGCGAGGTATGTAGGTGGTCCAACTGTTGGGAAGTGTCGCCAGTTTAGCCAATATATCTTACTTCTTTTTCAACTCCTTCAGGCGGAAATCAACCTTTGCCTCTGGGAGCACCCACCTGATCACGTCTCCCCAATCCTTGTCATTCATTGAGCGGCTATCATGGAGGCAAATCTTAAGACGTTGGTACAACATCTAAAAATCACGGACGAGTTGGCACAATTGCGAGTGTTTCCGACCATTGACGAGAACGATTACGTTGCAAAGTTAAAAGTATGGAGAGAATCGACAGTCACATCGCCATCTCGGATGCATTTGTGACATTACAAAGCAACGATCGCAAAACACTTATACTCTCACGTTTTGGAGGATGAGAGTGATGAACAAAAACGCTTGCGAGAGGAATTGGATTTTATGCAAATCGAAATTCTACGTGTTCACATGTCATTAATGAACTATGCTTTGGAAAGAGGATATTCGTATCGTCGGTGGCAAACTATTGCAAATTCTGTATTGTTTAAGGAACCGGGCAACATTCGTATACACAGGACATGCATTATGCATATATATGAGGCCGATTATAACTTGATGTTGGGATTGAAATGGAGATCAGCACTTCTACAAGCGGAGGCTCTTAATCAGCTTAACAGCGGACAGTTTGGTTCGCGTCCTTGGCATAACGCAATGGATCCAGTGTTCATGGAAGAATTGCAGCTGGAGTTGTCTCGGATTACCAGGAAGACCGTAGCTCTCACTAATTATGACGCTACGGCATGTTACGACAGGATTATTCCTAACTTGGCGATGCTGGTGAGTCGAAAATTTGGAGTTGCCGAGTCAGTTACTGTATCGAACGCGAGCACTTCGGAGAAGGCAGAGTATCGGATTCGGACCGATATTGGCTTAGCTACTGTGGGATATCAACACTCAGCGGATTATCCGATTTATGGGACAGGACAAGGAAGCGGAAATTCTCCAGTTATATGGTATTTCATTTCAAGTGTTCTGTATGATTGCTACGAAGAAATGGCACAGTTGGCGCAATATAATACTCCCGATCACAGTCGGCATATCGAATTGGGAATGATTGGGTATGTTGATGATTCCAACGGGCAAACAAATACTTTTTATGACCCTGTATGCGACGTAACTTCTCTCCTGGTGAAGGACAGGATGAAGAATAATGCAAATGCTTGGTCAACCCTGCTGGGTATCTCGGGAGGGGCGTTGGAGTTGTCGAAATGCTCGCATCACCTCGTCTCCTGGAAATTTGCTTTGTCGGGTGCTCCAGTCTTATGTAACGAAAAGGAAAAGTTTGGTGGGGTCCTCGTCACCGATGCTCTTACGGGGGAGGAACATGAGCTACAATACCTGGTGTCTCCATACGAAGCCCACAAGACTCTTGGTCATTACAAAGAACCGGCAGGTATTCAGGTGACACAGTTCCAAAAATTATTGGAAAAAAGCAACGAGTTGACATCTTTCTTGTGGTCCAATCACCTTACCAGAGAAGAAGCTTGGACGTTTTATTTCTCAACGTACCTTCCAAGTCTCTCGTATCCATTAGCGAACTCACACTTCACAGAGCGCCAGCTCACTAAAATTCAAAGGAAAGCTATGTCCATCATGTTCGCTAAATGCGGTTACAATCGCAACACAAAACGAGAAGAATTGTTTGGCCCTTTGTAATTGGGAGGTGCAAGTTTCCGGAGGCTTTATGACCAGCAAGACATTGGACAACTTTGTATGTTTCTACGTCACTGGAGATCCCAAACTCAGGTTGGCGATTTATTACGGATCCTTCTGGCATGGTGCAACTATGCAGCAGGCTTATCGCTATCAGTGTTAGAAGATACGAGGACAGCCCTCCCGCATCTCGAGTCGAAGTGGTTGGCGTCGCTACGAGAGTTTCTCAGACACATCGGAGCATCCATCCAAGTGGACAATGGTGGTATTCCACCGCTCGAACGGGAACACGATCGCTATATTATGGATGATGTGATTCGTTCAGGACAATTCGCTGCGTCGGAAATCAGGAAGATTAATTACTGCCAATGATTCTTAAATGCAGCGACACTTTCAGATTTGACAGACACAGCTGGTTCCACCCGCCTTGATCGGTCGAAATTGACAGGTGTGCCGACACTTCAGGGCAGCCGATCAAGGTGGATGTCGATTCACCAAGAGAATCCTTCTAAAGCAGAATGGAGATTGTGGAAAAAAGCCAATCGATTGTGGTCTACGTCTTCCGGAAATCTGGACGTCCCCCTGGGAAAATGGCTTCAACCACACCAACTACGCCGTGTAGAACTCTTTGCGTATCATTACAGAAACCGATTGGCAGTGAGAGTGATGGAGGGTTACGTAGTTTGTCGGAAAAGATCAGACGGTTTGTTTTGTGAAACGGAGAAAGTCATCCGCTATCAAGAAATTCCGAACGATGCGGTTCCGGCCACGGTAGAGTACGAAGAGAACCTGCATTGGAGGGTGGTTCATATATGTGAAGTTTTCCCTACTATTCATAGGATGGATTGGTCGACCTTTTCATCTTTTATCGATTCCTTGGATCCATGGGAGGATGACTTAGTACTTCGGAATACCCGAATGAATGTTGATCCCCGTCTCGCAGTATTGGAACTTCAAAACAATTTTTTGGCAGGCAGCAATGGATCTTCAAAGTTCCAAACACAAGGTGCCTTTGGTTGGGTTGTCAGTACATCCTCGGGAGAGCGAATTGCCACAGGGAATGGACCATCAAGAGGAGCAACTGTTGACTCTTATCGAGCTGAGTGCAGCGGACTACTCGCGATACTTAGATTCTTGATTCGGTTGGCGGAGTACACAGATATGGTTGGTATGTGGTCTGGACGAATTGGGACAGATAGCCAGAGTCTACTCGATCGTGCATTTGAAAAACATGGTGAGAATGGACATCCACTTAGATATGGAGTGACATCTCTAAAAGTATTGGATGTGTTAGATCCGGAATGGGATCTACTGAACAAAATTCAAATTACAGTGCGACGTCTTCCTGAAGTCACCTTAGAATACGTTAAGGGACACCAGGACGACCACGTGGAGTATTCCAGGTTATTGTTGATGGCACAATTGAATGTTGATGCGGATGGGTTAGCGACACTTTATCAGCAAGAGTTTGGAAGCACTCGCCCGCTAGTTCTTCTGTCCGACAACGCAGGAGCCCACTTAATTACGCATGAGGGTACGGTGACAAGCAAGTTGGCGACAACGGTGCGATATCTCTCCACGGGCCCTTCCCTCCGACAATATATTATGAAGAAAAATGATTGGTCCGAACAGATCATGCGAAGTATTAACTGGCTGGAAGGTGCATGCAAAGTTCCTGAAAAGTAATATTGCTCGGCGGGTACATTTCTCAAAGATGGTTCATGAATGTCTGCCAACAAAATAGCATGCGTAATCGGTTCGATTCGGGTCGGCGCCACTGTCCGATATGTCCTTGTGAACATGAAACTCGAGATCATATATTGCGATGCCCTGATGAGTCACGGACGGTGTGCCGGGATCACTTCATGAGTCAATTAGAAATATTTCATTCACTAGAAGATACGTGCCCGTTTCTTCGGCATTTGTTGAAAGAGGCGATTACACAGTGGTTTGCTGAAGCAGAACGAGACATCACGGTTTCCCCGATACTCTTCCCGATCGATGTTTGGGAGGTGATTCTTCAACATAATGCGATAGGATGGCGACAATTGTTCAATGCTCGGTTTGGTTGCGAGTGGAGTCGTGTGCAAAGTGCACACTATAGCAGAAGGGGAGGGAGGGGCAGTAGAAGGAAGATGCTTACCGGTGATGGATGGTTGTTGAAGCTCACAAAAAGGGTAGGAGAAAACTTGCTTGACTTATGGCGTCAACGGAATACTGACGTTCATGGTCATGATAGTCGGACGCAGGCAGCGGCAGAACGTCGCGAAGTTTCCAGGCAGCTTGAGGAGATATATAGGCAGCGGATGCAGCACGAACCTCGTGTCCAGAGCTTGCTATTCATACTCCCTGATGTTCAAGAACATCTATTGCGACCGACCTGGGTGACGCGAAATTGGTTGGCAACGAACGCCGGTATCTTCCGGGAGAGTATGAAGAGGGCTAAGGATCGAGCATTACAGGGCGTGCAAACGCTACATGCCTTTTTTCCGTCGAGATGATAGTATCCCCTACGGGAGATGGTGTTTTCTACTTGACAGTACTCGTACAAGGGTACTGTTTAGTCGTGTGAGTCGATTCTTCCGGTCAGTGAGGATAGCGGCAGCACGTTAAACGGTTTTAGGTTTTTTCTTTCATTGAGCGGCTATCAAACTCAAACTTCACCAATGCACACCGAGCCTCTCCAGCATTTTGGATTGAGCCTCATTCTTCTTGTTGGCAACCTTCAAGCAACTGCGCATTCAGATTCAATGCGAGTTGCATCTTCTGGGCTTTGATGGTGACACCAGCGTTGCCAATCCTAGACTCACAATGGTTCCATTGCCCAGCGATGGAGAAGGCCTTCCTTTTTTCGACCAACTCCTCTGCCTGCAGGTCCTCAGTTTCTGCTCTGACAACATGACCAGCCGTTGGTATTTCCAAGTCAAATATTCCAGGGTTAAATCCGTCTCCCTCTAATGAGTCAACAAGTAATTCATACCTTCGTTGTAAGTTCTCAAGTCACTCATCTGCCTTTTGCTGTCCCAACTCCCTCCTCACTTTCTTGCCCTTCAAACTGTTTCTAGTAATGGCACGAAGCCCACCTTTGCCCACGATCTCAGGATCTTCTCCTTAGTGAAGATTGAATCAAATGGTTTGTTGCAAGGTTTGTCTTGTTCTGGCGTGCCATTGACGATTGTTGCCAAGTCACTGAAGTCAAGGTTTAATACAGCTTTTGGGATCTTGTTACCATTCCGTCTGGTGAGGCCTCGGGCTCTCAACTTCTGTTGAACCACCTTCTCTCCACGTCGTGCATATGTTGCTGATTTGAAAGGACCGTACAGAGCGTCCATTTCCTGCTGTACACTTGTTGCATGAGGTAAGCCCAACAAGATGACGCTTTAAAAGTATGGCCTCTGACGACACAATTCTTCCAGGCCCTGCGTCAACTTTGAGGATAACAGGACCTTGATTTAGCTTGCCAGTTACCGGGTCAAAAATTGCCGTCTTATGCATATTTGGATACAGCGGAACTATCACCGTCTCAATATAATTGTTGAGCAACGAATCATCCATGGATCCTCTCGGGCAAACTGCGTAAAAGCTGCTTGATTTGACAACGGTTGGGCAGCCATATCTCCCAGTCACCAACGGCAGTCCCTCAAGCCACTCAACTTTGACTCGGAAGTTTTCCCTGAACTTAGCACTGGAATCAAATATGTAGAACGGTGGCAGGGCCTCTCCTGCCACATTGGTTGCATAAGCTCCAGTGACGTGCCTTGCTGACTTAATGCCTCGTGCAGCGCCACGTTGGAATGCGGGGTTATGGTAAGACACTGCACGCGACCCGCCTCTGTCCCCGGTGATACTTAGGTCATGGTGCGTTTCGTCCATGTTTATTTGACGTTCAGTGTCTTTGCAAAACCAAACCTCTGACACCATTGCCCCTTTGTCATCCAGAACGTCCTCATCAATAACTAAACCATTGTTCACGAAGTCCTGTTTCGCGTCGTCAAACCACTGGTTCAGATTGTCATGTGTCGTCCATTGTGCTCTCGCATCCTCAACCGTGAGCTTCGTCGCAGCCTGGAGCGATTCTGGGAATACCTTACGGACTTTCTGCCATACTCCTTCAACAGTGTACCTGTCCTCATGCTCTGTACCAATCATCGAGGCTCCAATCAAGCGCTTGATCTCTTTTCCCTTTAACTCGCCATCTCCAACTTGACTGACCTCTGCGTGCGTTGCCACCACCTCTAAGAACTTGCCTGGGATGTTTGGTGCAGGACCCCTTGATGGTGGACTCATTCCAGCGCGCCCATCCTTTGCTGCTTGGTACACAGTGCATCGTGCCAAGCGCTTTGTCCCGTCCAGGTTGAAGTATTGCTGGTTGAGCCTGTCGCAAATGCCTTGGACAGGTTCTCCTTTAACATTCGTTGCAACAAGGTTGGTTGCATCCTTTAATGCTATCTTGTACCTGCCATCATAATTGAGCTTTACTCTCTTTGCTTCAACACTTGCTTGCCTTGATGATTGTCGCGATTTCTTTGTCATGATTGTTGTGTTGGAGGCAGACTCCTGCGGATGAAGAATTGATTGTTGTCATCGTGACTGGTGATACATCATCATCGCGTGAGGTAGTGCAATCATCTGAAATATCTATAATCAAGCCAAGTTTCTTCTCTTTCTTCTCGTATTCTCTTCTGATTTCCTTATTGTACGTTCCTTTCTTCCTAGCTGCCTTAACGCGAGAGCAAAGTGTACTGTATGGAAGTTGCCCTTGCAATCCACAAGCTCGAAGTGCTATTTCGACCGGGATACCATTGACAATAACCTGCGTTGATGTTGTCGAAATGAGATTGCTATTTATTTTGTTAGTATGAAATTGCAGTAGGACCAAAAAATAATTTTGCGTCAAAGTTTATCTTCACCCCAGCCTTTTTGCAATTCACAATGGCAATTTGTGGGGAGCCGTTCAAAACGAAAAACGTACCAACTTGACCACATCTTCGAGCGTGTGCTGTTTTGGCGGTCTACCAAAATTTCCTTCTGCCACTGCAGTAGCGGTCTGATCTTTCTTTCTTGTTGTTGACATGTTTTAATAATGAGCAATCAAATTACAAAGTAAAATGTGGTGCGCCAAAAAAAAGATACTTTTTTCAGCCGCGCCATCGTCTCCAGTACATCCTCTCAGCAAAAACAAGCTACGGTACCCCTAACATTTGGGTTTTAGTACAACTCTAAAGTGGGTGCTATCATGGATCTTTGTGTACGGATAGATCGTTTTAACGCGTTTCTCAAATAGGCCAGGTACTCGTCGTCATTTGGGTCGTCCAGGTACTGTACTGGGATTAAACTGGTACTGGCTACTTCCCTACTCCGCCACGTCCGGCAGTATTCTGGTGTTACACTACGATAGTGTTTAGAAAATTGATAGCCGATTTTGTAGATAAATGACACTACAAAACCTTGTTCTTCCCGAGAAGAAAAATCTACACGCAGTTGTAGTATGATTCTACTTGATAGCCATTTGGGGGGACGCATCCTCTCTGGTATTGTAGGTTGATTTTAGGGGAAATTACATTATCACACATTTTTTTGCCACTTTGCAATATAGTACAATGACTTACTATCCACAAATTTGCATTTTACTATATACTACATTTGCAATTGTATTTTACAATATCATGCATTTTGAAAAGATGCATTTACAATATCGCGCATTGTTTTGTCCTCTTTTACTATATCACGCTTTTATCGCCTGCCATGCTCGACCTCCACGGACATCATGGTACACTGTCTCGTAACATTCATCCAAGATGGTCAACACCCATCGCTCCACCATGTCATACATACACAACGAACATCATGATCATCACTCACTTTACATGTGTCGTTTGTTTATTTGTCATCATCCTTTGAGTGCGGTCATGATTCTTCTTCTTGCTCTTTTGTTTCAATACTAGAGGTCGGAACTGTCTGGACTTTTTCCTGGTATCAGCAAGTCTTCTAACCGCCGTCCAACATTGCGGATACGAACCCTTCAACAACCGGCACCCGTCAGATCATCGAGCTTATTTCGTCGATTTCAACACACGTCTCTTGTTCGGTACCGACACACAGGCACTTTCCAGATACGAGCCGCGAATGTTACAATCCACGAACGTACGGCAAGTTACCGAGTATATCAATTTCAAATATGAGCAATTCCTTGGAAGCAACATGTTCGAAAGATCACACAAGTTATCGACAGAAGGTAATCGACATCGATTTGCTGAGCGATTGGATCAAGACATAGTGGCGGCGAGCTTAGCAGCAGAAAGACGTATCACCCGTTTTGCGCAGCCAGATTGGTCAGCAGAATTAAAGGCAGCACGGGACACCGCTCAGATTCTTCATAAGTGCTTATCATCGATTCGTACGAACATTTCCATGACCGACGACGCACGCCGGCAGTTGGATGCTCTCAACATACCAGTATCGACCCGTACATCACTACGTTTATGCCAGCAGGCGCTACGACAAGCGCAAGCTCACGTTCATATCTTAGTCTCCACCAGTTATGAACGCCGGGACTTAGAACGTAACAAAATGATGGAAAGTCTCCAAGCGTCTCACGAACCAAGAGATAGCGAACGCCTAAAGATTCTTCGTCAGCTTCGTAAAACAGAGATGACCCGGCAGGTATACAAGAAAATCCAATCAGCTCGTACAACATCGCAGCGCACTGGTGTAACACGAATCGAAATACCTCTTCATCCACTATCAGACCCAAAAACGTGTACCGAATGGAAGTTGATTGATATCCCTTCAGAAGTCTTGCATAACCTCCAAACACGTAACCAGCGACATTTTGGACAAGCCCACGGGACCCCCTTTACCATTCCTCCTCTCACAAATGATTTTGGTTATTGTGGAGATACAGCATCAGTTCAAGCGCTACTACAAGGCCGATACGATAGTTCGCAGCAAACAGATGAATCAGTAAGAATATTCTTGGACCACCTTCAGCACACAGCGGATATGGCAACCACGGAAAATTTCCCAACCATCTCCGAAACATCGTTCATAGAAAAGTTGAAAGTGTGGAGAGAATCCACAACCACTTCCCCTTCAGGCATCCATCTCGGTCACTACAAAGCAATGATTGCAAGGCATCACTATTCGGAAGTGACCGACAATGATAATCTCGAACTCAGAACCCAACGCGACGAGATGAACCGAAAACAACATGCCATACTCACGGTCCATTTATCACTAATAAATTATGCACTTCGCCGAGGATATTCATTCAAACGATGGCAAACAGTTGCGAACACTATGCTGTTTAAGGAGCCCAAGAATATAAAAATTCACCGCACCCGCGTCATCCACATATATGAAGCCGACTATAATCTTGCGATGGGATTAAATTGGAGAGAAGCACTTTACAGCGCAAACAGAAATAATTCATTACATTCAGGACAGTTTGGGTCAAGACCATATCGTAACTCAACAGATCCAGTGTTGATTGAAGAACTTCAACTGGAAATGTCTCGGGTTACGCGGAAAACTCTAATACAGACAAACTACGATGCAACCTCGTGCTACGATCGCATTATCCCAAACGTGGCCATGATCGTGAGTCAAAAATACGGAGTGCACCCACAAGTAACGGCAACCAACGCGACGACACTCGAAGCAGCAGAATATCGTATTCGTACTGATATGGGATTATCTCCAACAGGGTATCGCCACAGTCAACAAAATCCAATATACGGCACAGGACAAGGAAGTGGTAACTCTCCTGCAATTTGGTGCTTCTTATCAAGTACGTTGTATGACTGTTATGATCAGCAGGCGGCCAAGGCAATATATTGTACGCCATCCGGAACAAACAACATTGAAGTCGGCATGATCGGATTTGTAGACGACTCCAATGGACAAACAAACTGTTTTTTATCCGACGAAACAAACCATACCAGTGATGATGCCTTACGCCAAATGCAACTAAATGCGCAGACATGGTCAGATTTGCTACGAGTTACCGGCGGAGCGCTCGAACTCTCAAAATGTTCTTATCATGTCATCTCATGGAAATTCTCTGCACAAGGCGATCCCGTGCTGTACCCGGACCGTAATCGATATTCCCCAATTGCAGTAACGGACCGAGATTCAGGCACCAGTCAGGAACTGGAGTACTTGTCGCCGTATACCGCTCACAAAACATTGGGCCATTACAAAGACCCAGCAGGGAATCAGAAGGAACAACAACGACAACTCCAAAAGAGAAGTGACGAAGTGGTGGCGTTTTTGTGGAAATGTCACCTGACACGTGCTGAATCATGGATATTCTACAGTTCATGTTACCTTCCAAGTCTCAGTTATCCACTCGCAAACTCACACTTTACAGAACCCCAACTTGCAAAGATTCAGAGGAAGGCAATGGGTATTATAATAGCACGGTGCGGTTTTAATCGACACACACATCGAGCTATGGTGTACGGACCAGCAGAGTACGGTGGCGCGGGATTCAAGAGACTATACGATCAACAGGGGATAGGCCAAATCAAAACTGTTCTAAAACACTGGCGAGCAAATACAGTAGCAGGGCTCCTTCTTCGCAACGTAGTGGAATGGGGAAATTACAGTTTGGGATTGCCCAGATGTTTCCTCGATGATGTCCAGACTTCCCTTCCTCACATGGAACTCAAGTGGTTGGGAGCGCTCCGCATCTATCTCAAGTCGTATAAACTCTCAATCATTTTCGATAACTCTGGAATTCCACCCTTGGAAAGAATCCACGATAGCTATATCATGGAGATGATCCTCGGATCAAACAAATTTACTCCGGCTCAGATACGCCGACTGAATTATTGCAGACTTTATCTGAATGCAACAACATTGTCCGATATAACGAATGTCTCCGGCAATCGACTCGATCCAGAAAAACTCTCCGGTTCAACATCTCTATTCAGCCTGACCAGCCGATGGATGCGTATTCATCAAGAGAAACCGTCAGAACTGGAATGGCGCCTATGGAGAAGAGCCAATAAATTATGGAGCCATCCTAATGGCATCCTATTCCAACCGCTTGGAAAATGGACTCGGCCACATTCCAAACGACGTATCCAATGCTTAGCGTATCAATACGACAACATACTCGCTGTCAGAAAAGAGGGTTCTCAATACAACGCATGTCCACAGGAGGATGGACGCGATTTCACCGACAAACCCCTTCGGATCATCCACTACGAAGACATCCCGGAGCACGCACAGCCGGTTACCGCTATCCTGCGCACGGCGACTACATGGAGAATTACTCAGGTCACACAAACGCTTCGACCGCCACCACCAATTACCTACGGCACATTTGAGGAATTCATTGATACTCTTGACCCCTGGGAAAAAGATTTACTACAACACCACGATCTTTCACCAGATCCACACACGGTGAGTCTGGAACTACAGACTCAATTCTTCGCAGGCAGCGACGGCTCAGAAAAATATGGAGATCAAGGTGCATTCGGATGGGCAATCAGTACGGCATTCGGTGAGCGCATGGCACATGGAATGGGACCAGCACGAGGAAGACGAATGGATTCGTATCGAGCAGAATGTACGGGATTACTTTCAATATTGAGATTTTTGATTCGACTCTCGCAATACACAGTCACTCACGAGATGCCCCAAGGAGTAATCGGAACGGATAGCCAAAGCTTGTTAGACAAGATACTTCCAAACCTGACTCGCGGCGACCAGAAGACCTTCGAACCAGTTAAACTGGATGAACTTACGTCCGAATGGGATCTGTTAATTGAAATTCAAGAAGGTATGAGAATGTTACAGAGAGTGTCCATCATTCACGTCAAAGGTCATCAAGACGACAAACATCCATACGATCGATTACCACTCCTTGCGCAATTAAACGTTGATGCGGATAAACAAGCCGGCCGCTATCAAAACCAGTACGGAACACCCCGACCTTTTGTCCTTCTGTCCACACGATCAGGAGCACATCTGGTACATGACACAGGCACCATCACGGGCAAATACGAGGACACGATTCGGCTTCTCGCAACCGGACCAGCTCTCAAGGCTCAAATCCAAGCAAAATACGCGTGGTCGGATCACACGATGCGAACAGTTAATTGGCATGCTCACGGACGCGTATTTCGTAGTCGGAAGTCATCCATGGTTCATACCTCGAAGTTGGTGCACGATTGCCTCCCGACGCATGCCTTACTCAACAAATTCGACTTCGGACATCGCAAGTGCCCTGCATGTGAACATCCCGAAGAAACTCGAGATCACATCCTTCGATGCCCACATATAACACGAAAAAAATGGAGGGAACGCTGGTGGTCCGAACTCGACAGATTCCATGCAAAAGCCAACACCAGCCCCATCTTACGTCACGTCTTCAAAGAAGCTATCACTCAGTGGTTCGATGACTGCAGCCCCGACATCGTCAGTCCCATTTTCTTTCCCGAGGAGACTCGGCGGCTCATCTACCAGCAGAATCAAATTGGATGGCGGCAAATATTTAACGGCAGGTTCAGTACAGAATGGACACGCCTACAAGACGAGTATTACTATCGACATCGTAACCACACAAAATATCGACGCACCGGAATACAATGGCAAAAAAATTTGATAACAGTGATATGGACGCAGTGGCAGCACGTATGGAAAATGCGGAATGATGATGTTCACGGCCATACTCTACGCGCAAAACAAGCGATCGAACGAAGCGCCATCACACGGGAGCTCACCACCATATACGACAATCGCCACCATATGGAACGACCGGTACAACAATTGTTACATACCGATGTGATGACGCATCTGCAGCGGCCCACATGGGTCACACGAAATTGGATAACAATGAACACGCCGTTAATACGCGACAGCCTCCGACGAGTACGCGAGCAATCAAGGCAGGGAGTAAGAACAATACAGTCCTATTTCAGACCGGTACATGTACCTGCCGACGTATAGTACAAGGTACCTGAGAACTCCACGAAGGAATGGAACCGTTTGATGCCACTACCATCACGGCAGTAGCGTTGAACCGTGTGGGTCGAGTATCTCCTAAGTCGGATACAGCGGCAGCACGTTAATTAGATTTTCAGTTTTTTTTCGCTCTTTTGCTTCAAAAGAGCAACTCCGTCTTCATCTATATGCTCAATCACATGCCACCAAAGCTGTGATCAACAGTAGCCCCATACAGGATCTGCGTCACAGTACAGTAACACAAACAACTCGTACGACGACCAACCTACTGAGGTAGCAAAGTCCATGAAAGGCAACATGCCATTGCCTTACAAGTGTGTCCACTACTTTTCCTTTTTACTCACGTTGCTACCGTTATACTTAGCAGTTCTTGCTCTGCAAGTTAGTTATCATTAACATCAACATCAATCGTCTTCTTCATCCTCGTCATCAGTATCTTTTGAACAGCATTCTTTATCGTCGTCAGGTCTGTACAAATCCAGACCAAACAAACCATTACGCATTCCCTGCCTCCTCCGTGCCTGCACTCTAGGAGAGTCTTCGTCACACGTCATTTCCAGGTCAGACTGGAATTGACGTGCCGTCCCTTCCTCCTCCTGCATCCCTCTCGCAGTACCCATCACAACATCGTTGTCATCGTTGTAACGACAACCATGCCGAATACGACGACGAATGTATGTTTCTGCCTCATCATCACTGTCATTACGGTCATGGGATCCAGTGGTGATCTTCTTGTTTATTTTGTCGTCCTTCTCATTCACCTCGTGGAGTAGTCTCTTCGGGCGCCTTGTATTTGAATGTGCCACATTCGTGACGACATCTGCTGCCGCACTATTTCCAGAAGCACGACATCAACCTGCCGTCACAATTTTTTCCTTCTTGGCTGAAGTGAAGTTGCCATATAAGTGATTGTTGCCATTCCAACAACCCGAGCGTACTGGTGCTGTACCTGCTGGCCCATCCGGTCGAGACACCGATGTGCAATGTCTCACAGCACGTCCGTCCCAGCTTATGGCTGTCCCATGATAAAACTTGACGGCAATGCCATTGTACTCCCTTCCGCATGGCCTCCTTCCGTGCAAATTGAGAAAGATCAAGTACGAGTTTGATGCATAACCAGGCATTTCCTCTGTCCACACACTAAAGCCCTGCGACGTGTCGTTTACGTCGAAATGCGACGCGTTTCCTAGGTCAACGCTCATATCAATTGTAACACTTTCAAGAAGAACGTTTTCCTGGTGTGCTTGGAAACGACTGTATATGATGGTGAAACTAAGGAACCTGACATGCCAAAATGGCAATCTGGACGACCAAAAACAAAACGAATTTGCAAACGCAGTAAGTTCATTGTAGCTGAGGATTCTCCTGTCAAATGTTCTGTTTGTGGAAAGAGAGGGCACAACCAAAGAACTTGTCCTAATGAAGTTGGTAACAATGACAATAAGTAGTAGAAGAAACGAGGAGAAGTGTTGCCAACATTTGCCATGATGAGATCATTGTTCACAGATGATTGGATATTTACGTCAATGGGTTGTTTGTGGTACTGTACTGTGACGCAGATCCTGTATGGGGCTACTGTTGATCACAGCTTTGGTGGCATGTGATTGAGCATATAGATGAAGACGGAGTTGCTCTTTTGAAACAAAAGAGCAAGAAGAAGAATTATGACCGCACTCAAAGTATGATGACAAATAAACAAACGACACATGTGAAGTGAGTGATGATGATGTTCGTTGTGTATGTATGACATGGTGGAGCGATGGGTGTTGACCATCTTTGATGACTGTTACGAGACGGTGTACCATGATGTCCGTGGAGGTCGAGCATGGCAGGCGACAAAAGCGTGATATAGTAGTAAAAGAGGGCAAAACAATGCGCGATATTGTAAATGCATCTTTTCAAAATGCGTGATATTCAGGGTGTACCATTTAAGGCGGGCGCCTTAATTTTGGGGCCAATCGCCTTTTTGAAGCCTTGAAATAGCGCCTTAAATAAGGTCCTGTAGATTCTACGCTACAAAGATACCATCGTGTAGAATTGTACGTGCACGTTTGTACGGAGCATTCTCGTAACATAGTACGACAGTACTCCAGTAGATAATAAACAACATACAGTAGACATGGATACAGTACCTTGTTGTACGGTACTCCAGTATATCCGTAGCCAGTAGCAAGATGCTTTACTTGGACTTGGAACTCAACTGTTGCAGTGAAAAAGCTGAAACAATTGAAGTTACTTCCATGATTGTTCATGGTGAGCTGTGAAGTCTGTTGGCAGTGTTGTTTTCATGATGGACTGAAGTGGGGATGAGCGTTGCAGCTGCTCTGTACAGTCATGAACCTTAACTCTAAATCCCCAAAACCCTAACCCCTAACCCCCACCGCCTTACACCGCCTTTTTGAAGGTCCAAAAAAGCGCCTATATTGGAGCAACCCTGAAAACACAAATACACATTTCTCAACTGACGGCGCGCCAAGAATTGGCACTCAACGCACGTGAAATGACCACGGGGAAATGGAAATGACTCAAAATGACGATGAGATTTTTTTAAGATGTGGTAGCGCCATATTTTGGTTTTTCACATGTAACCATGGCCTCTATATCAGGTTATGTTGACGAAAAAACCTGTACCAAATGCCCAAAAGTGTTGGGGGGGGGTACCCCCCCCCAACACTTTTGGGCTACGATGGGCGTCCACGTCGAACATGTACCACGCACCCAAAATTGTGCACGACGAAGTCTACACGACAACTATACGAGCCATTTTGACCGACCGTCGGAGGGACGCTTCCCGCTCTTCTCAGGGCCTGATCTTGTCTGGCTAAATACAGAACACGCCAAGCGCCAAGCCGACATGGATGGAAGGTGAAGGGACGGACGAGGTATATAACGTCGTCTGATTCGACGTTTGTACGCGTCCAGACGTCTCATAAAATCCTTCCTGTACCTGGAATGAGGACGGACAGCATCCTCATCAAGTAGCTTCAACTGATAGCATTGACGAATTGCCAGGAAAAGAATCAAATCATCATCCTTATCGTTCATGGTGGCTGACGACGCTTGCCATGACAAAGGAATGAAATCTGATGACAAACACACATACAAAAGAAAATCATGTACTCGCCCAAAACACTATCCTGAAACCAATCGCATTTCAGGGCTAAATGTTACTCAAATCTATAACAACCTAGCGATACACATACAGACCAGATTTGACAAAAACCGAGACATGATCACACATGGTCGTTTCCATCTAAGGGTGCCAAAACCAAGTCGGCTCTTGGATATGAAAAACCAATCATCTTTGATATGATATTTTTTTGCTCATAATGTTTACCTAAAATACAGGTAAAAACTTAGGACTAAAGAGCTTGTACATCATGTGTATGAAGTGGGTTTCCTCGTATTTCCTGAACTCGGAAATTTATTTTTCCTGAATTTTTCATCTCTTGCATAGGATCTCGTACTTTGTATTCCTGAGCTCCAAAATTTCAAATCCTGAAATTCAATGACTCATTTTAACTAGCTTCCAAGTGGAATTCCTGAGCTTTGGGACTCGAAATATCTGAACTATACCACTTCTTCATTTGTGATCATGAATTTCAATTCCTGAATCTGACATCCGAAAAGAAGAAGTTTGCTGTGTAGTGTGTATGAAGTAATCACCACAGTAGTTCTGAGCTGACATTGTTCATATAATTGACATACATGTCACATTTTAACTTTTGTTGGATATTAGTGTTAATGTGCCTATTCGTGTGGCTTTGATGAAGCATTCTACTATTCATACTAAGTGTCTGATCAATTCTAAACTGCCTCCACTTTCACTTCACTGTAGACAAGTTCAGAAGCAAGATGCCTGAGTAGTTATCATCCTCCTCATCAGAGTTGTCGTCAAATACATCCATGCGCTTGTGTGGGCATTTCTTACCCTTGTCATCAAATTGTTTCCTGACCCCTGGCCAGACTCCTTTTCCTTCTCGACAGAAACATTTTTAGTAGTTCCTGGTTGAATGTTTGGGCTGATTTCTTTCTATCATTCTTGATGGCCATGTATAATTCATCGTATTTCCTCATTCCAGCCTGTGACCAACCACAGCCTCCCCATTATCATGAGCACCCTTGTTCCTGGAGAATGTGTAAAGTGGTGGCTGCGGAACATGAGAAAAGATTGGTCAGAATTTAGGATGTGGTTTTTTCATTTCACTTATCATAGTGTAACTTACGGGTAGGTTTTTGTTGTCCTCATCTGTCCATGTACCGATTTGCTGTTTCCAACAAGTGATAACAAAGCAAGTCAGTTAGTTCCTTGTTGTTTGTTCTGTGACAAACCACTCGGATAAACTTACCATTTTCTCTGTCTTTACTAATTCGGCAAACCACCTCTTCCCATAGTTGATCAGGCACAGCAAAATGAATGCTTCATCACTTATGGACAGGATTTTCTTGCTCCATACTTTCCTGTCAGTTGTTGCACAGTGGTTCTCCATGTTGTTGATAATGTTATTCCACTTGCTGCTGCCGAGTAAGTGTCTATGATTTGGGCATTGTAGCAGATGTTATCCTCATCTTGAGGAGGTAACTGGTTTCATCCTTGCATCCACTGTACAGGCTGTGTCCATGTATCCTAAATGGGAAGTGAATCCTCTGAATGCAAGGTGTTTGATGTTGAAAGTGGGTGTGAGTATGCTCGGACTTGGCAAAGTACATCCACTTCAAATCCTCACCTTTGAATTTCATTTGCATGTTTTTATTGCATTGTTCCAAGATCAGTGTGTGTTTTTACAACTATTCTCCGCATCCCAAGCCACCAGTTTTGGTTCCTCGAATGTTTGTGTACTTCATGATAAAGCCACAAAGTGTTTTCTCATCTTCACTGAAATGAGAATGATAGTCTTTTGATAGAACTTCCAAATAGAGAACACGTGTTTTTTCATGCAAGTCTTGATCATACTGATTTGATTCTCTTCTGAGATTTCCGTCATGCTCATGTCCATTAAGCTGCTTAGCCCTGGAACCGATGATGTTAGTTGGCTGTCACTTGATTCCCGACTTTAATAGTTGAAGGTAGGGATGGTGGATGTATGCATGCTTCCAATAGTTGAAGGTAGGGATGGTGGATTTCCGTATGCATGCTTCCATCCTTGTTTTGCATCCATTTTCGATGGCACCAACTCCTCCTCCTCCTTGTTGTCACTTTGAATCAGATCATTGGGATCTGTGGTCACTCATTGCACGCCTTTCATGAACTCTCTCCTTTGTTTCCTAGAGCTGGGCTTTAAGGCAGTGATGCCTGCTGCTGTTTCCTGTGGCATTGATGCCATGGTCGTATTTGTGCTTGCTTGTTGTTGGAAAAACTTTTGATGGTGCACCAAATTTTGAACACTGGAAATCCTTTTTGTGGGATAGTATTTTGCGACCATTTGAATTTTGTACCAAGTACCAAGTTCGTAGGTAGGTTCTACACATTCATGCAGAGGTTTTGAATTTTGAATTCATACCACACCCTCCTTCATTTTTTACATACACCAAAAATGTACCAAAAGTACATGTACAATTTGAATGCATGCTTTCCCAAAATTCTGTGCTGGTGTGCAGCAGTGCATGACATCTGAGATAAAAACGGTACCCGAAGCCGCAGCCGGCCGATTTTTTGCAGAGGCTTTTGGCCGCAGCCGGCCGTATGCCAATATGTGAGCCTGGCCGTACCCGTCTGCAGTCCGACAGTCCCTGCCCGTACCCGGACCCGGCCGCAGTCGTAAGGAAGTACAGTACATAGTACAAACATAGTACACAGTACTGTACTGACAGTACGTTGTCAGCAACCACCGTACCCGTGAAAAATGACAGGTGATCCGCCCTTTACCCGCGATTGGCCGAAAAGTGATAGGAATCGACCGGAGCCGGCCGGGACAGAAATAGTACACGGACCGCAGCCGCCCAAATCACGGCCAGCCCGCGGTTTCGGGCCGGCTTCGGCTAACGGGCCCCGATGTCATGCACTGGTGTGCAGTGAATCTGTGCCCTGTCATCTTTTGACATCTCATGTTCAATTCACTTGTCCTCTTCAAAATGTTGTCCTCAAAGGCACCCCTGCTCTTCTGTCAAAAACCCTTCTGCCTGAAGTTCAACAAGAAACCATTTTCCAATCAAGCAGCATATACACAGCATATTGATAGAAACATCGGGTGCTATAATTTCATTGTGAAGAAATCACACCTTGCAGCAACACATGGTGCTTCTGTTTCACACCGTCGCCGTCTTCATGAGGATGGGAATGTCACATGCACAAGTAACAAAAGGCCTGCTGCCCTTTTAAGGTGACATTTGGTGAATGATCCCTGAATGGATTTTGTTGGCACAGACAACCTTCTGCAGTACAACCTTCTGCAGTCTCCGGCTGGCAATGGTGTGGAAGTTGAAAGCACTTCTTTTGAGGATATTGAGGATTGCAACAAAAGTGATGATTTGTCCGTGTTATGTGATGACCCAAACATTCTTACCTGTACCAGCAATTCTGCACTTGATGAAGATGTGGAAGCCCCATCATTTTGTTCCAACTTCATGTATACTACCGATCAGAAACGCACTGTTTCTCTCCTCAAGATCCTGGACCATGCCAATGCACCCAACTACACTTTTGGTGAAGTTCTGGAGTGGGCACGCTCCGCATCTGCTGATAATTATTCTTACAACCCAGTGGGTGGACTCTCACGTGCCAAAAACGTTGATGCCCTAATCAACTCAGTTTGTAATGGGAAGAAACTGCTTCCCTTTGTACAAAGAGTGGATGTAGATCATGGCTCTCCATCTGATGTGATAGGAGGAGTGGAGTCGGCATCAGCGACAACACTTTTATCACACAGTGCCCATGATGACCTTACTCGACAAAGCTTAAGGTGGCAAGCGAGCATCATTCACTTCTTCTGACAGAGATTGTATACTAGTACACTCTGAAAAGAGCAAAACCAAGAAGTCCATGGGCACAATGCGCGGACTCATGCAGATGCTTCCAAGCGTGAAGTGCGAAGACAACTCATCAACATGTACAAAATTCATGCTGTGCAGAAGTTACTCCATCAAGATATTGGCAATCATGATCAGCACACATAAGCTGTCACAAAGAATGGTTCTCAGCCAATGCTTCCATTTTCGTGAAAGCTACCGGAGGATTAAGCAGCACACACTGAGTAGTATGCGATCCATTTGAGATTATTTCAACAACAACAGTGAATTTGGCTTTGGCCACAAGTTCCATCCAACAGTACTTTGCGATGGCTACTACACCTCCCAATGTGGAGCCCATCTGTGTGAGTCAAATGCCCCTTTGTCATAGGCACGTAAAATAGATTTGGTTTTTTGCTGGCATGGATTGGGAGAGGAAGTGGCATCAGTACAGTAGCTTGAGGAGCTTTGCAATCATCCGGTTCCCCTCCACCTTTCCTTGATGCTTTGCTCCGTACTGGAATAAACGTGTATGAATTGTTTGTTGGCTGTTTTTCCTGGACAGGGCAGGGGATGAATTTACACCTCATTCATAGCAACTGCTGGTTTGCGAGAGACTTGGGACAGTGATGGATTGTGCAACATTTTGCTGGTTTAAATAAGAATGATCTTGCAACTGGCTTGTGTGTATACAACGCTTGAGCATGCAAACAGACAACTGACAAACAGAACCTATACCGGTAGATCAACCTGGTTTGATTCACTCATATCAATGAGAATCTCTCGCAGGTGACCGAATAAAGATTCTGAAAGTCTGATTGCCTTACATGCTCAATCGAAGCACACAAACAGAAGAAGCACATTTTCCATCAAAGCACAACAAAATGAGGCACTCAACATTCATTGTCACAAGCAGCCTCCTAAAAGAAAAAGCAGAACAAAGGCGGGACAATGTGAGATTGAATGCAAAAGAAAGAACAATAGTACCAGCCTGCCTGTAAGCAATACAATGATGCAGCAGCACACTGCTGCCAGCGTACTGTAGAAGTACATTGGGATGAAGGTGCCATGACTGGACAAGAACAATGACGTATCTTTGTCTTCAACTGGACGGGAACATCAGCAGCTGTACTAGTACTGGTGTACAATGCCATCACCACAGTACTGTACAATGCAGCAGTGTCATAGTGGAGTAGAGGGGAGATCAGTAGAAGTACTACTGGTCTACCGTAGCCTCAGGCTACTCCGAATACTGCAGTCCGTTGTCATGAGTACTGTAGGTAACACAGTACTGTACAATGCAGCAGTATCACAGTGGAGGAGTGCACTGGAGTACTGGAGTACTGGAGTAGTAGTACTGCTGGTTCACCGTAGCCTCAAAGATACTCCAAGTACTACAGTACTACAGTACTGCAGTCGGTGATCGGTGATACCAAAATGAGTACTGTACGTAGGAGGCAGTACCCACACAACAGGAGCACCTCAAAAACTCATCATGAGTGTTGATTGATTGAACAAATCAATCAACACTCAAACAATCACCAGGAACAACTCACCAACAAGGAGAGCAAAGTGTGCTTGGTGGGAAGAGGAAGAAGGGGCAAAGGTGCCGAAGAATGGAGTATTCAATATGGGGTGACAGCAAGTGGTGGAGTTCACAAAACAACGAACGAATTGATGTGATACTTCGTACAAAAATTCACAGGTAGGGTTCTACGAAGCGCAATACCATGGCTGCATGAGTTTGCATTTTCGAAGCCAGTAGAAACGTACAGCGTGCACTGGTATTGGTGATGAAAGAATAAATCTGTGTTTATGACATATTCCACCTACAATACCTTTTCTACGTAAGATCTACAGCGTAGTATCATGTTCTCTCTACGAACAAACCAGAAGTACTTGTAGTGTATTCATACCTGGTACAATTGTACGGAATGCCGTTCTTCGGATCGCTCTCGCATGCGCAAGAACGGTGTAAAACGCGCAGACACTTGGCATCATTTGTCATACGAGTAGCTACAGTACGCAATACACCACCTTACCATGTACATGAAGCACCGTACCAGTACCATTCCGTTAATAAACAGTACCTGGTATGACTCCGTACACGACACCATAAACCGCGCCATATCATACCGTATTCCACCATACCATAAGAAAATGCACTATAGACAGTACACTACACAAGAACTGTACGTACTCGGAGTACCACCATAAAAACTGACCGTATCGCACCAGAAAAGATAGAAGGACTAGTAGACTGTACTCCAGTACGATAGACTCCGTTCCACAAACAACACACAACGCACAACAACGTACGGTACTATGTATGAACCATACCACCAGGGCTTGTAGTACGCCACTACGCCACTAAATGCTGATACACAAAACCATGCAGCACACCATACGATACACCGCAACGCCTGGTGCCATGCACAACAAGCATACACAATACAAACAAATATACACCACCATCCTTCATACTACTACCATATAACCCAGTGAGCGATAGACGCGATAAACCATACTACCATACTTCGTGGTAGAACGTAGACCGTCTACAGTAGACCATGAAATGTGTGCACCTTGTAAACAATACAATAGAACACCGAATATTGCACCGAATACCGTATGCCAGAAACTGTAAAAGCTGTATTACTGTACTCGTATACTGGCGCACAGAAGCAACACTGCACACAATACACAATCTACAATACACCATGCTCCAGTACATCGTAAACAGCGCATACAGTACCAGCATTTTTATTGATGTCGAAATTATGAAGAAAAAGCTCAGGAATAATACTGCAGTAGTTCAGGAGTGAAAATTTTCTTCATAAAAATGAGGAAACTGCAAACTTCCAAATCCTGAACTAAATAAGTAAACCTGAACAAAACTTCAGGAATCCTGAACTACATTTGGGAATCCTGAAATTTTTCCAATACATATGAGAAAAAATTCTTGTATCAACTATGGTACTTAGTTTTGGCACCCTTAGATGTCATGTGGTGA
>JAKSYS010000556.1:0-42182 GCA_022925895.1 Fragilaria crotonensis | reverse complement strand
GATACAGAGGCGCTTCATGATGTGTACGTTTGCTGGAGCTGTGCGATAAGGGCTTCGTACCACATCACTCAAACAGATCACAATGGCGAATCCAACCTCAGATGATGAAGAAGCATTCGGATTCGAAGGAAGTTTCGACGAATCGGTTGTTTTGTGTGGCATGCGAGCCAAAAGGGTGTAGCGAGTACGATAGCGTTCCTTTCAATCCCCATCCTTTAATGGTAGTCTCATTGCATTTGGCCACGCATAAGTTGGGGCTTGCATTGTCATTGAAATTTTCGGTCCGTTCCAGAAAGCAGCAGGTCATTAGAAAATGGACATCCGGCTAGTTTTGAAAAGTAAAAACACTTCCAAGCGGCTCTCAATTACAAAGAAGCTGAAAGAAGGTGTTCATGCGCTAACATGTATATTTATCGTGATAGTTTCCGTCCTGCGAGCGACAAAACAAAGCATGTAGTTGGATAACATCTCAAGCAATAGGTGAATTTGACAGTTTACATTGTATACACCAAACATTCAGATATGGTGACCTCGGATTGCAGCGATGGAACCTAGTCGAACAAAGGTAAATGCTCTTTTTCAAATAATCTTGTTTGGGACATGGAATTGCTATACCGCGGTTTCACCGACGGCTTTCAGGGCCTTCGTCTGGCAGTTGCTGGGTTTGCTTGCACTGAACTGGCAAATCTGAGCATCGATCCACTCAACAAAGTGCGACACCCTTGTATAACCCTTGGGTGTATTCGAATTCGTATCCGTCCTGCGTCCCTGATATTCGTCCAATGAGTACGACGAGTAACGACTGTCCAGACTCGCACCACAGATGGCGATGCCCACTTGCACAGAAGAACATGAAAGTAGCAGTGGCCCTCCAGAAATGCCACCGCGGAGTCCGTGGTCAGCAGCGCAAAGGAGTGATTCCTTGAAGTTGTTGGCGCCGAATGCTTTCCAGCATGCAAGGGCAGGTAATGTCCTTACTGGCACCTGCGAAAGAGATGGAGCATAAGTGATGGCGCGAGAAAATTGACTAAAACCACGATTGGTTCTTGAATTAGGATTGGCAAGGACTTTCATGCAGGAGCTGTTGTCAGGGAGGGCATCGTCCCTGTTCAGCAGCGCTAGAGGCACACCCATCACAGGCGTGTCAAGAAATAGCAACGCTATGTCGTTTGCGAAGCTGAACTCGTTGTAATCAGGATGGACGACCCAGCGAACGGCCTTGCGGAAGTAATCGTACTCAGAATAGGCAGAGGAAGTAGAATTCACCCACACCTCTACACTGACGGGAGGGCCTAGGCCTGTACTGCTACGTTCTGTTACGCACTTCGCTGCCGTCAAAACTACATCAGGAGCGATCAGACTCCCACCACAAGACCCAGACTGTCCATGAGCAAAAAAGAACTTGACCAGCGCGAAGAAAGGATACGTGATCGGGACCGCAGGCGGCACATAGTCCCCATAGTCAAGGCGATTACGAACAGTCGCACCCGAAGTAATGTGAAGCAAGTTTTGAGGCAGGAAACGAATTTGTGTTGCTCATACCTCACACCTAATACCAGTTCGCCTTAGCGGCTCGTTAACTCGTGTGTGTGCGATCATTTGATTTTTACCAGTCGTGGGTTGTTCCGAACTACCCTTTCTTACAACTTACTGGTTTGTCGCTCCCTGGGAGGTCAGAGTATCATACCATAAACTTAACGGAGCTTGGTGCGATTGAATGTCCTTCCTTTGAAGCCCAAGATTAAAGTTCGTTTCCACGTGATGTTTCTTCGTCAGGGTGGATCTTTCTACCGGTAGAGTTCGGCACGATGTCCGGTTTTATGATCATGCGGAGTGTCATCGCTTGAACAGTGCACGCTCCAAGGATCTTGGTGCCTTTGAATGCCATTCGTTTGCATTTCAAGAAGCAAGTTCAGAGTTCAGAGTTTAGATCTACGTGATGAAGTAGGATTTAGCAGTTCATTCCGCACTGTGGCTACTTGTCCCGTTCGCCACAGACCGGTCGTATCAGAAGCTGAGTTCTTGCCACTGTCTGGGATTTCGGTATGTGAACCAACTCAACTTGCAGGCTATACGATGTACAGTACGGAGTAGTGTACATGATTCTTATTGCGGCATGTGTTTCAACCCTGAATGCTCTATGTTCGGTAGATCTGTCGTCCTGATGTGGAATGTCGACAACGGACGGGCAGAAATCCATTGAGTCGTGCGAAACGCGGATCTGCTGAGATAGCAAATCTTTAATCAACCGAAATGTACAGCCTGAGAATGACGACTAGGATCATGGAGTGTGAGAAGAGGGTGCAATTTGTGAGTTGCCATAAACATGAATGGAGAGCCACGGCAGAAAGACAAGGTGACAGCACTTACCAACGAGTTGAATGGAGCACATCAATGGAAGCGATGGAAACAGAGATATATGCTGCTATGAAGTTTAACAGCGCTTGCAATCCGCGCATTGGCAGAAAGTAGAACCCAGTGACATACTTCGGTTTGTTTTGGTCAAGACCTCTTGTCTGGGCTTGTCGATGAAGGAGAAGAATGATGTACCCAGCAGTGCCGGGCTTAGCGACGACAAAAATGACCCTACTCTAGTAGGAGAAGTCTATCAAGTACCCGGAGTATCAAAAATGTTGTACACAAATGATTGAAAAAGCAGATTTAGGCGACCTACGTCGTACAACACTGGCTAAGCATCTAATGTGTGTTTCCTGTTTATGAAACAAAGTAAGTTATAATTTTGGCTGTCAGCATGAAATATCTAGACGTGGCATGCGCCTCGATTATTCATGGGAACCCCTGTGATGCATGCTGTGCACTGTAGTACCACCGCATCTGAACCATACTGTATGCACTGTATGATATGTCATATGCATGTACCTGGTACAGTAGCATCCCATACATACGCATTATGCATAGACCTCTCAGCAATACGAAGGTGCTGATGACGTCATATGATGGTATAAAAATCGGATTCATGTGTTGCGTTTTACGCGAAAACTTCACATCGACCATGAATTGGGCGAAAAAAGCGCTCCCAAGACTTGAATGATATATGACATAGGACATAGGACAAAACCGAACGAGGATGCGCTTTCATTCTGCTAAATTTTGGAGTTTCTTTTGGACACATTTTTGTGTCGCATGCGTTTGCTTCAGTCACAACAATCAACACACACATCCCACATCACACCATGATGAGCAGCAGTTTCATAGCTTTTCTTTCTTTTCTCTTCATAGTGCTTCATAGCAGTTCGGGTTCTATTGAATCTAATGCATTGCAGGGGCATAACAGGGACCTGACCTCTCGAATCATTGGAGGCACGATCGCAAATCCCAGGAGGTATCCTTTTTACACATTGGTCAAACTGTACCTTTCTAGCGGAAATAGTGGGTTCTGTGGAGGAACTCTGATCGCACCCGATGTGGTGTTGACCGCTGCACATTGTGTAAGCTTCGATTCCTTTGATTCCCTCAGCAGCGTAGAGTTGTGGGTGAACTCATCTTCCGTGAAGTATTCTGAGTACGAGTATTTCCGCAAGGCTCTTCGTTGGGTGGCTCATCCCGACTACGATGCTGTCGAGTATTTTAATGACATTGCGTTAATCTTTCTTGACGTACCTGTGGTGGGCGTGCCACTGGTGCTAATCAACAGGAATGCTTCCTTCCCAAGTGACACCAGTCGCAATCGCCTGACTGCCATCGGTCTCGGCGCCACTGGAATAAACACGACCGAGTCACCTTTTGGAAACAATCAAGAGTATAACTTTCCGGATTATCTTATGCAGGTGTCAGTTAATTCAACGCCCATGCTCGCATGCTGGAAAGCATACGGCCGTGCAGCGATCAGGCAATCGGCCATATGTGCTAGCGAAGAAGGAGTCGGGGGGACATGCCGTGGAGATTCAGGTGGTCCGTTGTTGATTCCGAGTTCCACTGTATCGAAGAATGTACAAGTGGGAATCACCTCCTGGAGCTCCGGGCGCGCTACCAATTGCGTGGCAGCCAATTTGCCACAGGTGTACACCCGGGTGTCGTACTTTGCGAAATGGGTCGATGCCAAGATTTGCCAGTACAGCAAAAAACAAACCCAGCAGCTGCCCGACGTTGAAGCCAACAACTAGGAAGCCATCTCCGAAACCTACCAGGAGACCAACGAGGAAGCCGTCAGTGAAACCAGCCAACTGATGGCTACTCCGTGAATCAGACTTAATTATTTGGAGTATAGTGATCATGAAATGAATCCACACCCTCCTCCTCTTGCAGTTACGATTAGGTATCGTCGCTGCTATTCAAGGTCGCCACATGAGGGCCTTTGGTGGATAAACTGCATAACGAAAATTTAAGCATTGCTTGAGATACTATATTATACGTGCTTACTCTCTCGAAGCATTGACAGGCACACTCACAATCATTCCTTCTTGACGGCCCATTGGCTGCCCATGCCATACTCCAGTACTCAATTTCTTCCGTTCCGTAGGCTCCAATTCGTTGGCAATCCTGTTTGGACGTGTTCCAATAAGTCTTCTCCTCCCACATTCCCCTATTTTTTCGGATTGGCATCCATTGAGCCATCGAAACCATCGTAATAGTGTGCATTTCACGGCATTGTTAATGTTCTCATATTTCGAACGAAGGGTGAGAGCATACAAAAACCACTTTGATAGAGAGAGTTATTCCTGTGCGAAGATGAAGATTCAAGAGAAGCCAAACATGAATAACTTTTCTTAAGTACCGCAAGCAGGAAGCAGTTTGTAGTACAATGGCTCGTCGCTCGGGTATCATGTATCATGTGCATTCATATTTCATGAACTTGCTCCACAAAAACATTGTGTGGGATATCGGAGTGTCTCGTTCTCGGAGTATGTGAGATGTGCCTATGTGTGATTGACGGCACACATACAAAAATTGAAAAATTAAATTGTATATAAAGAAACCGCTGTATAACCTCCATATTCAGTTTGACATCCAGGAGTTCAGTACGTATCTTGTATGGCAGGTTTCGCAACTGAGAAACCTAGCGCAGGCCGTAGTATAGATTCTACATAATGGAAGAATTATTGCGCCTGTGACGTCACGTTTAGAAAAAACTCTCGTGCTGAAAGCGAGGTTTCCACAATGATATTGCATGCCGTTGTTTGCAACAGATGCACTCTTTTTAAACTACCCAGCACACACAGAAGCCTTCAAAATACTCCCAAGTAACGAGCTGTGTTGGCTGGGTTGTTTATCTCGATGGCTGACACGAGAATTTATGCTGTTGTTATCAGGGCTGTCATGTTGATTCGTTCTGACATCACGTACGGACCCAGATTGTTGAATTCTTGGCTCCCTGCAGAAACTTGGGTGGAAGCACTGAGGAAGCTTGGACACATTGATGAAGGCCTTATCTTTAGTGTCCGCCAATTCAATGCAGCGTTTGCCAAATCCAGCTGTTACGGATCGGCAATGTTGAGGTTTGATGGGTCAAACCTTACTGGCATGTTCCGAGTCACCTTCCAGCACCGTCACTACTACTATTTAACTCAAGAGTTGAAGCAGGTGATGTATCCATCTCCACTGAATGGAGCTTGGAAGAATAGGGTGCTCGAAATCGCCTCAAATGCTCTTGCAATTCCATCAACAAGGGGACGACCTGCTACCGTCGATTCTAGTACAGTGTTTGGAACAAGTGTCGGGGCTGATGGTGATGCCAATGAAGATGAGGAAGAGTCCCAAAAAAAGCGTCAAAGATTAGAAGCGGTTGCCAGCAGTTCATGCTCGTATTGGCCTGCAAGTCCAGAGGCTTGTCAGTTGTTCAGCAGCAGAGGACCAATATGTAGAGGCGTTGGCATCGGCAGCGTCGGCGTTGGCAGCAACAGTACTACTCTCGTTGATACAATGACGTTGGACGAAAGTCATCAGGAGACGCTTGAACGTCGCATTGCAGCACTACAGGCAGTTCATGAGAGCAAAGACAGCTGGCGTGGTGTGGTGAAGGGCGGAGATCCTGATAATTTCTGTTCGAAGATTGAAATCTTCGAGATTCGGCAACGAGCATCATTTTTGTGTCTGGCATATCAACTTGCACTACAAAAAATGAACCAATGGACTTGGCAGGATTGTTGTAAGGAAGCCTGTTCCCGCTTGAATGATCTTGGAATGCAACAAGCAACTTTCTATAGGACCATTGCAGAGTGGAATAAAATCTACAGGAAGCTCGAATGCTTCCCCACCCGAATGCCTACGTCCAGTGTGGGAAGCGACCACTGCCGCGATTGCTCGAAACTTTTCCTGATGCAAAAGAACAGATTGTTGCATTCGGTGTCAGGAATTTAACAACCCTAACAATAGAAGGTGTGCATGACTTCATTGTGTCTACGGTGATACCACGATTGGTAGTAGTATGGCAGGATGACAATCATGAACAACAACACAAAATTGTTGTTGACTCGTCGGGAACAAGCACTGCAAGTACTGCTGACGACAATGCTGACCGCAACAAAGCAGTAACTGATTCCTTTCTTCAAGCTCATAGACTTCAATCAATGAGCTTTTCAACTACATGGCGCTGGATGCGGTTACTAGGCTTCAAATATGATGTTAGAAGGAAGAGCTTCTATGTCGATGGCCACGAACGGGAGGATGTGGTTGCAAATCGACAAACCTTCTGCGAGACGTATCTCACAAAATTGGAGCCCTATTGCAATCGATGGATACAATTGCCTGTTGCAAAAGCTACGATGATAGAAGGGTTGGAAATTGGATTTGGACATCGTTATTTTGACATTATCCGAGACGAGGAGCTAGTTGAATTCCATATTGACTACTGGAGTCAGCACTGCGGTGGTGCCGATGCCACCAGCATGAATAGTAGCACTCAGCAGGAAAGCATCAATCCAACAACCAGCATTCGGGTGTCGTCAATTGCGAGGCCGATAATGATCGTTGGCCAGGATGAAAGTGTATTCGCCCAATATCTCCTAGGAGCAAAGACTTGGATAGGACCAAAGGGACAGCGTCCCCTTCTTCCGAAGTCGGAAGGCGATGGATATATGTTATCTGCGTTCGTCTCGCGAGAGTTTGGGTTTGGAAGACCTTTAACGGAGGATGAGTTAGCGAGGATTAACTTACATCGACAACAAAGCAGAGCTACTTACACTGATACGCACGCAGCCATGGAAATAATAGGCACAATCAACAAAGTGGCATTGACAGAATCACCGTTTGTTAAATACCTTTTCATCGGGGCCAACAATGAAGGATACTGGAATTCTTTCTACATGAGTCTCCAACTGGAAGATGTCGTGGATTGTTTACAAGTCCTCTATCCCGAATTTGATCTGGTCTTCCTCTTCGATCACAGTCAAGGTCATGCTCGCAAACGCGATCAAGCCCTCAGCGCGCAGCATATGTCAAAATCCTACGGAGGAGCACAGCCATTGATGAGAGACACGACAATTATGGCAGAAGAAGGATATCTTGGTCCACACTTACCTGAGCTGCGTGTTGCGGACATTCAATCAATGACGTTCGCAGCCAAAGATAAAGGGCCATGGTACCTGTCTCCAGAGCAACAAGCCATGCAACGACATGACCGACCAACAGGCAAGATCAGACTTGTCGAGAGATCCAAAAAGCTGCTTGAAGCATTGCATGCTAAAGGTGTTACTCTTCAGCAGCAACGAGGCTATTCCAAAAAGAACTTCAAGATTTTGCTCGCAACAACCAAATTGAGTTACATGATCGCAAGGAACAAGTCACACCTGGATGGGAGAAACCCAAAGGTCTTTTGCAAGTCCTCGGAGAGCGAGGGCTAATAGAACGAGCATCGTTAGAAAAATACACTTTGGAAGGGCGAAAGGATTCAATCACGGGCGAAGTTGACTTACATTACTCACTTCGCAGCCTACTTGGCAACTGCAGAGATTTCAAAGAAGAGGAAACGGCGCTGCAGTATCGGAACACAGCTTGGAGTAACGGTACTTCTGACACCCAAGTTTCACGCTGAGCTTGCCGGCGAAGGTATCGAATACAGCTGGGCACATTCGAAAGCATATTATCGACGCATGCCGCTGTCTCGGAAGCGAGGACGCGACAATTTTAAACAACTGGTAAAGACTGCACCTGCCCTTTGAATGTGCTGACAAAGCAAAGGATTCAGAAGTTTGCTTCGCGTGCACGTGCATATATTTGTACTTACCACCACCTTCATCAGGAGCAGCAGAAGCGAGCAGCAGCAGAACATGAAGATTCGAATTCAGCTTCCAACGCCGACAGAACATCTCCTGCTGCCAGAATGCCTTCACACATAAAGCAGGAGCTCCTGTCATACTCCGATATTGAGAGGGTGAGTAAAGCCTTCAAAGGGCACAGATGTGTCCTTGACTTTGACAATGGCTTTGTGCATTCTGAGTTGAGGAGTGCAATGATCAACCATGAATGATTATGGGCGATACGATTTGCGGAAAGATTGCAGAATTATTTGGCGGAATTCTACTCTAGGATTTTGTATGGAGTGTATAAAATATACCGAACAATACGCTAGGAGGGTTGAGCATGAAACCTGCCATACTTGTACCAGGTACACCATGTACTACATACTACACTTATAATGTATTGACATGTGTTTTTTAGTTTTTTATGAATTCTAGTAGTCTAGTCTAGTAGACTACCTAGTATTTTATATTCGTATGTCTCATGACTCATGACTCATTATTCATGATTCATGAGTTCATAATATTCAAATCCCTGCGTGGCCTTGGTTGCAGAATAGTAGTATTACACTACTCCGAGTACTACACATACTGTGTATATGAATATATCATGGTATCATCAGGAGATCAGGAGACGTCGAGATGAGAGTTGAGATGGACACACAAGACACAAGTGCTACATACGTGGCACTTCCGTTCCAGCGGTGCTCCGTCTACAAGTATGTACTACCGGTAGTAGATTCTACTCTACCGGTAGGTAGAACCGTCATCGCTGCATCGAAATATACCTGGTACAGTATAGGTACTCAGAGTGTACTTTAGTGCTGTACTTGTCTACCGTATGAGTATGCTGTATGCCGTATGCCGTATGCACGTATGCATCTTTGTATTGTAATGATAGTACCGGTACAAATTCTTGGAGTTTTCATACAGTGTATCCTACGGCGTTCACACAAAAAATACAAAAATACATTTCATATTTATGCGATCTATCACACGACAAATAACAGAACTGAACAGAACAGAACAGAAAGTCTCATTTCAATTCGTGGTTGTTGAGTGTTGATAGTTGACGACGGCGCATCACGTCGAATCGTTCTCACCTCTGGATAGTTCCCATGTCGAATAATAATGACAACAATAGAACGAAACATACGCGACGAAGTCGGAAATCCGCAAATGCCGCTCGAAATAATGATGATGATGACAATGACAATTCAAGTCTGGACCATGATCACTTCCCTGATGGAAATGTCTATACTGGCACTCGCACCTTGCCACACAGCATCAATACTGCTAGCGGCAGCAGCCAGCATCAACACAAAAAGAAGACGCTTTCGTTGGGACGAGTCTCCAAACGGGCCGTCATGTCGAGCAAACGCAAGGTAAGCCAAGCTATATTCCTGTATTGGTCCGTGCCGCCTCATGCATTTGAGATTGGAGATCGCTTCTGCCAATTCAAGTCAAATAACTGTCAACTAAAACAACCGATTGACATACATTCTCCTCAATTTCGCAGATTTGGGACTCGAACGACGCATCCATTGATGCTGCCCAGACCGCCGTCGATCATTGGGAGAATGCCTACCTTGCCATGAGAGGGCTGCTGCTCGCGACTGTTCATTCGGCATCGGGACTTTACGGTGCGGCAAAGACGGGAGTCACGGGACTGGAACACGGATTGTTGGTGCCCGTCCGAGATTGGGTCCTTCTGCCAGCCTTTCAGGGCGTGGAGCATTCCTTTAGTGAAACATTTCGATTCCTCCAGTCACCGCATGCGGCGCAAATGGCTCAGAATGGATTGCAACTCGTTAGACAGACACCTTTGGTGGGAGAAACGTTCTTGGCACCAGCCATTGTTCAAACATATTGGGTGGCTATTCGAGCGTGGGAGATTGCACAATATCCGATCCCCTCACGAACTGCCGTTCGGGAATCTGTGGACCGAGCTCTCACCATGACGAAATGGGCGCTCTCATCTCTATCATCGGAGATATTATTTTACTTGAAACGATTGGATGCCAACATTACCCGTACACTAATGCATACGCGGTGGAAAGTCTTGGGCAGTGGTCCCTACGCAACGCTCGATAAATTGAACAAGGTCGAAGTGTTGGATCACTTGTGTGAGAGGTATTTATCCCTGGAGGATAATATTGCTCGATACGAGTTTGCAGCTCACATCCGAGCTCACAACCCTCATCTCTACAAAGACCTTGTCGTTTCTGGCTTACTTCGGACACGCGGCGGCGAGGCCACGAGGCATGATGAATGGTTGGCCCCATGTCCTTCCTATCGCTTTGAACGGGATGACCTCCCCTTTATCATGCCCGACGTCGATGACTTTCACTCGTCCGCGCCTCCCAAAGCTGTGGCCCTCTACTTTCGACTCCCATACATCAATGGAAAGCGACCTGGCAAAGATACTCCATGGCAGCGCTTCGCGGAGCCCGAACGTAGGAGACTAGAAAAGCGATTCCAAAAATTCCATCGAGATCAGCACTATCAGACTCAGCGAGACTCTTATCTCTCTCAGGATCAATCTCATGATACTGGACTACAGCAGTCATTAAATGCTATGCAACCGGGAGGAAAATCGTACCCGACAGTGGCTCAATGGTATCAACCCAATGTAGAGCAGGACGTTCTGGTGGACGAGAACCGACACGCGGTTTCGTTTTTCGCCTGCTGTCCCAAGTGTAGGCAGGTTCCAGTATCTGAGCCACCATTACTGCAGCATGTCCCATCGAACTTTTGCGCAGAATGCGCCGTTCACATGACTCTTGAGGAGGCTGCCATGTTCCCTCCTGCAGTCAGCATGATTATGCGCCCGACCCTATGGCGCTTTCACGGTCCAGGAGATGAAGTGCGCCGCGCTGTATGGTTCCTCGATACCAAGCGACACGGCCTCCAGCCCTACTCGGAGGAGTCTGCGGCAGTTCTGGAGGATGCGTTTTGGTTTTTGAGGTGGAAGCCTAACCATGAAACGGCCCTTTTGACTGTGCAAGTGACGAGTCCGGATGGGTCCGAGCAGCAACTGGCGCAGTTCTCTTCACTGTATCAAGTGACTGCCATTCAAAAGACTTTAGGAAGTGCCATATCTTTGTTTAAACGACGAGTTTATCGCGGTGTCTCGCTAGAAGAAGTGAGAGCGCAACAGGAAGCTCTGTCGGAAGGTCCAGTGGAAGAATCGTTTGAGGAAGAAGATAATGCAGAATTATGGGTGGATTGCGCCAATGAGCCCCCAGCATCGGGAGGTCCGCAGGACGTTCTCGACATCGACGACCTTTATTTTCAGAACGATAGTATGATGACTCAGAATAGTGGAAAGAGAAACAAAGGAGAGGAAGGTAACCTGCTAGCGCTACCCGTCGCTGATTTGGATCTTGAGCACGAAATGCACAAGGCAACAAATGACGACAATATTGATCATTTGGTCTTGATTGTGCACGGTATTGGAGAAATGCTTCGATCGGCTGACCTCTTTGGAATCAGTCTCCCAAATCTCTCGTCCATTGTTGAATGCTGCGGACATCTTCGCAAGAATCATGCCGCAGTTGGAAAAGTACAATCATCCTTGGCTTCCGTAAATGGCCGAGTTGAGTATTTGCCTGTGGAATGGCACGAGGCCTTTGCTCTTCAATCTCAGAGACAGCCACTGGGAGCAGATGATGGCCGCGTCGTGACGTCGTCCTCGACGCAGACCAGCATGAACGATATTTCACTTCGTACAATTCCGAATATGAGAGCCTTCGCAAACGATACGCTCATGGATGTTCTGTATTTCATGTCACCGCACCATCATGATTTGATTATTGATATTGTTACTAACGAGATGAATATCGTTGTCGAGACTTTCCGAGACTTGACTGGATTTGAAGGCAACATATCCGTGATTGGCCATTCATTGGGATCCATCATCACGTGGGATATTCTCGACAACCAAGTCGCACCTCCCGAAGTGCACAGTCCCGAAACGTATTCACCACGTTTGAATCGAGAGCACCCAGTGCAATTTGACCACCCCCATTATCATTTCGAAGTGACGTTCAGAGCCCCGCCATTAGCTCGTATCCTCAGCTTTCCTTTCCAGTTCAAAACGTCTTCTTCTTGGGGTCTCCGATTGCAGTCTTTCTCATGATTCGGAATCCTCACGAGCCTTTGCACTCTGATTATGAGTTGACCGGCTGCAAGAATGTGTTCAACATCTTCCACCCCTACGATCCCGTTGCCTATCGCATCGAACCTTTGATTGATAGTCGCAATGCTGATGTGGAACCACGCATTGTGACACACTGGAACGGTGGCTTTCGAGTCCAATACCAAACGAAGCGCATCTGGAAGAAGTTTCTGGACGAAACGATCAAGACACAGCAACATGTCATTGAAGTCGTGGAGGCCCAAATGACTGCGGTCGGACTGCTCGACTCCTCGATGGATTATATGGGCGATGACGAAGTCTCGGATAGCGCCTCCGATAGTGGCGGCGACATGCCTCGTCAAGCCATGTGCGGATCGCTCAATCACGGACGACGGATCGATTACATGTTGCAGGAACGTGAGATTGAAAGTGCCAATGAATATGTGGCGGCCTTGAATGCGCACAGCGCGTATTGGAACGAGAAAGACTTGAGTCTGTTTGTGGCCCGCCAGATTGTGCGAGGCGGTCTGGAAGCAGCTATGCAATACTCTGATGACTTGGGCTCATTTTCGCCGTCGCCTCAAGCTCCATAACATAATTGCACATTTTTAGATTACGGTTCAACTGTCGGGAGCATAAATCCTATTTCGTATGAATTTTCCTAATAGACAAAGTAGAGACACATTCGTTCGCATATAACCCGCCCCTGGGCATCCAAAAAATTACTTCTCGTCGTAAGTGTAAGGATTTGTCCGCGCGACCTCGCTCAGAGTAGTGAAGATGCTAGGTCTCAAAAGCTGATCGTTGGGTGATCGGATCTCCTGGAGCGACGATTCAGCGTGTTGGGGGCTCAACAAACTCGTTCGTTCTGATACTACCAGCTCGTCGACTTCCTTGATTGCAGCCATCCACGCAGGCTCCGAACCACCTGAATATTGTCCCATGGGTGCATCAGGATCATATTGGTCGTCCTCGCCGTCGCCATCTACAGTGCTCCTGGCGGCGACTGCGTCGGCTCCGTCATCCGGAATACGATCTGCCAAGGCACCCATTCGTTCACAGGTATCCTCATCTGCATCTTGCAGGGCTTTCTTCAAATCCTTAATGGCCTTTTCTTCGTCGTAAACACTTCCTCCATTCGACGTGGACATGAGATCCTCCTCATCCTCCTCCTCCGCTTCATCAAGAGTAGCCAAGCTATCATCGTCTGACTTCTTCTTCTTCTTTTTCTTTTGAGTTTGTAGAATGAGTTTCAAATCTTGAAAGAAATCACCCAATGCAATAGTATCTCCGAACTTCCCGCCTTCATGGGAGGCTCTGTACCCCTCTTCCCACTCGTCCGTGGGAAACGTGTAGAAATGAGCAATGCTGAACAAGAGCATCTCCAAGCAAATCAAAAAGTTTTGAGCGGATCGCGCCCATTGGGAGGAATCGTTGCCACCGACGTCCGTAGTTTGCGCCAAGACGCTGATTGCAAGTCCTTGCCAGAACGTCATAAAGACGACTCCCTTGATACATAGGAACTTCGCGAACGGACGACACCAAGCAAGGTCCTTGTCAACCGCATGGTAGAATTTCAAGAGACCCGTGAACGCAATGAAAACACTCAAATTCTGCAATCCAACAATGTAAACCTGCGGCGAGCGATAATCCATAGGGTTGCCGGTGGGTCCATAATATTGTATCTTGTCCAAAACGAAGGCAGCAAGAGTCGTGGTTGGCTTCAAAAACACAAATTGCATCGCGAAGCTTTGGCACTGTAGCAAAACAGCGCCCGCGAGGGCTCGGTCACTATCATAAGGATTCTTGTTGCATAAGGAATCGAAACGAAAGGGAGGCGATAGGTGCGAGGCATGTTTCGTCAATATCTGCACTACCGCTTCGCGATCGCCTCGTCCCAGAACTGCAATGCAAAAACTCAAGAATTGATAAATAACATAGGCTTCGTAGAAATCCTTGATAATTGCAAGGTAGCCTTCCGCAGGTCGAAAGACCAGACTGAACCAGGATGTGATTGCGTAAATCGGACACATCCATAGGATAGCAAGAATCTTTCTCTGAACTGTGGGTTCATTGAACTTGCGGAGATGCGCCGTCATGTGCCACATGCTGATCAAACAGCTTAACAACGTAAAGGTTCCAGCCAATTGGTAGACCATGAATGAATTCTCCATGCTGAATTGGTCTTGTGTCGTCCTGACATAGCTTTCTACGTCCGCTTTGACCATCTCAACCTCTGCGTTGATTGCGCCTTCCGCTTCAGCGACTGTTCGATTGAGTTGATCCATCGTATCCTTCAACTGTGCCTCAACATTCAGCTTAACGTAATTTACTTGATCAGTAAGATCCTTCTGATTCATTCTGAGTTGAACCTTCAAGTCGTGCAGTTGATCCATGACATCGCTGTTCGTGACAGATGTATTAAACCTTTGAATCACTTCTTCATGTCCCTTAATCACCTCTTGGAGTTTCAAGATCGTGGATTCGTCCGTCCGGATTTGGTTCGCCTGTTCGGTCAGCTCCGATTGAAAGCAAATTCCACCTGCTGCCAAAAGCGCCACAAGCAATAGAATGATGACCCTATTGGTGCACACACCGACACCCAATTCAGATGATTTCTTCTTGCTTCGAAGCGTCGGAGCAATAAAAGGTTCACCATCGTCATCGACAATATCCTCGTACATCGACATGTTCCGTATTGTAGGGAAGTGAATCAAACGCAGATGTATGTATGTTACGCCAGTACTTGTTGAATCTTGTGTGAATTGTGAATGCGCAGTCAATTACTCACGACTTGATATCCTTCTCGATGTGGTCTCCCTGGAATGATCGCCAGAAATTCTGATTTTCAGAGTTCCCAATTCGTTCGTTTCTTCTTCTTGTCAATCTGCACAACAATCACTTATTCATGCGCTGCAACAATCTTTTCTCTCCACCTGACCAAGAGATACAGAAGAGAAGCAAATGTGTCGAGAGTCAACGGGCAAAGGTACGAGTCGAAAATAGTGCGAACCTTGCTGTTGTAATTGCACGCCCTGGTCAATTGTCGATGTCGATTGGATTCCATATGTTTTTTTTGTCTCCTCTCGCACCTTGAGAATGCAAGACACAATACTGTATTACTGAATACCATGTGATACGAATACAGGAACAAGTACTAAAAATTTGTGGCTGTCTCGTCTCCTATATAACCGTTGTTCGCGGTGGCTGTGTCACCAGCTCCATGCCCGGCCGGTGCATGAGTTTGAAGTGGTTGCTAACCAATCACAGACAAGGATTTAAATCCTTGGGGACCACTGTCATACCTTGTAACTTGTACTGTAGACTGTAGTACCTCGTACTGCATGATGTATGAAAGCAGCATGCATGTTCACGGAGTATATTGATATGGTTCGGGTTAACGGAACCTAGCGAAGCGCAGGTCGGCATAGGGTTCGGGTTAAGAACCAGGACGTAACCGTTACGGGGTACGCCCCCAGTAGGTAAGTGTCTAGTACGACACTGACTACTGCTTAGTGTATCTGTGTACGGTACAGCAATACAATGCTGTCTACCGCTACAGATAACGATACGTATACTATCTGTCTGTCTATCGCTACATAAATGTGCGAAGGACTGACTAGTAAGAATATTGCTTTGGTCATAGTGGGCACTGTCTAATAGTTTATCGTTATGTACGGTAACGATAGACTCAGACGTGCACGGACTATGGCCGGGCAGAGGAAGTGATGTGCAAAAAGTACTGCTGTACTGATTGCCGTGTTGTGTGCTGTCGTAATAGTGAGTACCGTCGTACTGACTACTGATATATGTACAGTATGGTGAGGTTGACAATTTGACGACCGGCGGTAAAATTCGTCATGGTCAATTTCATTCATGATGTGCAATATTCACAGTATGTGCAGAAAAGGTAAGTGGCACTAAAATGAATTATTTCGACAATTGTGAGAAGAGGAGAGGTGCACAGGGATGAGAGGTCTGATAGATGGGAGTGTTCCTTTGGAACAATGAGGAACACTCCTCGTTTCTCGGAGACGTCGTTTCGTGCCGCGGTGTGGTCGTCGGTACGAGGCGTTGAGTCTCGTTTGAAAATGAGTGTTCAATCTCATGGGATGAGATGAACATGAAATTCAAATCGACGAGAGTTTTGATTCCAGTCGTGCAGTGTCGCACTGGTTACTGGAGCACGGATGTAACGTTTTACTGTGCACACGGGCGACAGTTAGGGATCGGGATAGATGTAAAAAATATGTAGGGCGATACTGGAAGTCTGTCACCCCTCTTGAATCAAATCTCTGTTGATTTCTGATGTTGTAGCATTTGCTTTGGAAACATACAGAATCTTTTGATCTGAAGATTGTTTTTTTTTGGTGAGACTTGCATTTTTTTGGGAATGTCTGTGAAGTGTGATTCACAAGGTTTTCAGTGTAGTTGATGTGTAGTGTGTCTTGTTGTTGGCCTGTATGGAGATATTGGAACTGATGGTTAGAAATCATTGAGTTATACTCTGTTGATTGCCATCTGCTCAGGGGTGTTGATATCAGGCCATGAAGTAACTGGTTTTGGGCAGTTGAAGTTGCCCTGGTCATTGCAGGATGCAATGTATGCTTGATGGTGAAAAGCATGTGATTGAGATGGAATTGAATCAGTGATGTAATAAGCACGTTGGTTGTGGGGTGCGGTTTCATCATTGTTTGGATTTGTGTTTGGGAGTCCTCCGTGGTTGCTGTTTTGTGATCTGTTGACGGTTATGCATCGATTAGCATAGTGGCCAAGTTGTCCACAATTGTAGCATGTAATATTTGCAGCATTGGGTGAGCTGAAATTATCTGGAGGACGCCTTTGATTTGCATTGTTTGAAGAATTTTGTCTGAAATGAGGTCTTGTGTTGCAATGTTGCTTTTGAAAAGGTTGAGGCTGTTGCATTGCAATACTGCAATCATTGTCATTGTTTTGTCTTCTTGGATGTTCAGAGGCCAGATTGTTTGTTTGATTTTGAAAATGATTTGGTGGCCTGTTCTTGTTTTTGGCTGCATTTGGTTGCATCATTGAAGAACTGGTGAAGGCTTGCTGTTGATGTGGTGGAAAATCATCATAAGTTGTGCCTTGATGTTGAAAAGGCAGACTTGATGAAGGTTGGTGTGCAGAATTTGCATGTTGGTTGTAATTGTGCTGGTTTTGGGAAGGGAGAGTAAGTCCACAGGAATCATCAATATTCAATAAGTGGCTCTCAAGTTCCGCAAATGTTGGTAGTTCTTTGTCATGTAATTCTGCTCGACGGATGTCGGCATCAAAGCGTTGGTAGGAAGCAGCATAGAAGTGGTGATTGCTGCCGCCATGAATGGCTCGTTTGATTATATCAGCATCGGTGTTTGTGATTCCGGCGTGATAACAGTCGCGCGATAATGTCGAATGCGATTCAAGTAGGATGTTGCAACTTCTTGATGTCCTTGCTTGATGGAGTAGAAGGATTCGCGTGCGTTCAATGTGATCTTGGGTGAGCGGTGCACAGTGACGTCTTAGAGTCAGAATGGCTGTTCTGGCATCTGGGAACAGTCAATAATGTGTGTCTGGCAGGGCTCACAGATGTTGCTGAAAATCAGATTGAAGATTGCAATACCAACACATGGATGAGAGTAATTGATTTGTCTCGGCCAAAGGTCAAAGACTTGGCGTGTCCATGGTGATATGCTGCATATGATTCGGAGGTTATCCATGAAGGCATTGAATTGTCGTCTTCGTGAGAGAAGGTCAGTTGGGAAGCTAAGTTCCTGAAGGTTTGCAATCTTGGCATATTTCAGGAGCGTCCTTGTGAGTCTTCAATCGGTGGATATGTGAAGTCGGTTCTGGTTGATGATGTCAGGGCACCATCTGGGGAGGTTAAGGAATTTGAGGCAGATCATCATCATTGTTTTCATGCTCATTGTCATCAAAAATGTTTCACAATTAGTTGGCGTGTTTGCAAACATTGGGTGGTGCACTTCTTGGTGAGCATTTGCTCCTTCTGGAGGTGCATTTTCGGTTGACGGAGCGTTTGTTGTTGATGTCTGCGTTTTCGGATTTTTTCGGGTAAAATTAATGATCTGGGAGTTTGAACAGCAAGGGCATTGTGTTTGCAAAGGCTTTGTTGTTTCTCAATTCATATCTTATCACATTGCAATAATCCTCTGTTGCTACATTCACATCATTGTGTCTGTGGCCAGGAGGAGTAAGTGAGTTGCAAGTAATAGATTTTCTTTGTTTTCATCATTTGAACACACAGAACTAGACTCACCAGGAATGACATGAAGGAGTGTCTCTGGTGTCTTGTTTGTGTATGGGTATTCTGGGGATTTTGTGACATTGTCTTGATCAAGTTGGTGATGCCTGCAGTCGTAGATAGTAGGCAATCGGAGGCGCTGTCGGTGGTGGGATGCAACTTGTGAGAGTTCTCAGCAATTGACAGAAAACTGAAGGGATTGCAGCTTTCAAAAGCTACAGGCTTTCTGTTCAAAAATTGTGGAAGTGTGACTGAGAATTGGGTAGTTTTCTTGTGCTTGATGTCCGAGTCACGGTAGATCTTGGTGTCCGGCGGGTGGCGGAAGGCGGACGTAGTCTGTGGCTGTGCTGGAATCGTAGTCGTCAGCATGTCCGCAGATTCGTAGGTGGTGTCCGCGGGAGTCTTGTCTGTGTAAGGCGGCGTGGGAGGGGAGTTCGACGTAGGGAATTTCGATTTCTCGTCCGGGGGAGTCTTGATGAATATCTCTGTCATCGTTCGTTTCCATCGGATTCCGCATGACATGTTACCTATGTCAAGGCCGTTATCAGAAATGTCGTCGTTGAAGTTAAGGTTAACGGCATTTTCGAATGCGGGATCGCGTTCGGACATCGGACCAATTCTGTCGTGCGGAACAGGGCCATTGATGGTGTCAGCGTGGAGGGGGGTGTTCTCATCATTCTGAGTAGCAATTGAAGTGCTGGCAGTTTGATGGGAAGTTGTAACCGGAGGGGTCACAGGCAAGATAAGGATTCTGTCATGCTGTATGACTGCTTTGTTATGGTGCCTTACAAATGGAATGACCTTCTCAGGTAAAGTTGGGAAAGAAATTCTGTGAAGTTCTTCCAATCTCATAGGAAGCTGCATCATTGTAGTACTTGGAGGTAGATTCAGCAGTTCTGGAGACTTGGAGAGGCACTCAGAGGAGAATTTGCAATTTTGGACTTGGAACTTGTCCAACATTGCCATTATTGTTTTTGCTTGTTCTCTGCCAATTCTTGGCGCCTGAAGAAAAGAAGACATGTTGTGGGAAGCTCTGGCTTCGCTTGATTGATGTCGTCGTCAGAATCGCTCTTGCGAGCTTCGCGCTTGCACGGCGTATTAAAACGTACGTTCTGCGCTAATTCTTTGATGCAGTCCACTGTTCGGACTATTTCTCCTCGAGTATTCGTCGGAATTTTGATTGTGGACATGCATTGGAGAGCCTTTTTGAAGGCGGTTTGGATGATACCCCTCTTGTCGCAGTGGAGGTCTTCGGCGTTCGTCGCCGGAATCTTGAAAGAGTCGCATTTCGCGACTTCATTGTTGTTCTTGATCTTGATGGTTTCGACGTTAAAATTGAATCTGACACGTTGGTTCTTGATAGGCCTTTCGTAGGAGGCGAGTTGGAGGTCTTCTTGGCGCGGGATGATGGTGGAAGCGAAGGTATTGCGCGCGTTGTTGTCTTGATTGTCTTGGAATTTGGCGGCTGCGTTGTCGTAGATGGCGCCTGGTTCGATGGATAGAGAATGGGAGCGACCCATATCGGTAGATCCTGCTTCGTAGGAGAGTTCGCAGGCGTAGTTAACTCTGTTGTTGGTGTTGGTGTCTTGGAGGCGTTCTTGATCGATGGTTTCAAGAAAACGCGAGATGACGGCGGACTCTTGCTCAGGAGTCAGGGCCGTTGCGGTGTGCTGAAAATGGCCTGGAGCTTGCTTGGGGCTCTTCTTGGGCCTGTAGGTGTTAGATTCAGCAATGGAAGAAGTGTTAGAAGTTGCAACATAGGAAAAGGAATGCTTCTTGAAAGGTAGGACAGCATTTTTGAGTGCATCAAAAGGAGCTGTAATGTCGCCGTCGGCGGCAACATAGTTCGCCATGTGCTTTGTTGGTTTGACACAATGGGTGGGTGGGCAGTTGGCCTCAGTTGGAGGCAAATGGGTTAGTGCTGGGTTGACCATGGTGAGAGTTGCAAAGTTGAGGATGAAGGGTGAGTTGGGTTAGACAAGTTTTGCAAAAAAAAGTGAGCACAAGGAATGAGAATTTCAATTCTCTGGCAGTAGGAACATGTACTGCTGGTATAAAAGTTGAGCTGGAAGGGGAAAGAACAAAGGTTAGAACAATTTAAATTGGTGCTAGGCACCAAATATAAATTGAATAGGCTCGGAGTTTCGTCGCGAGCAACCAGGTGAGCTACCAGGATAGCAACCTGGCGAGCAACCATGATATGGTTCGGGTTAACGGAACCTAGCGACGCGCAGGTCGGCATAGGGTTCGGGTTAAGAACCAGGACGTAACCGTTACGGGGTACGCCCCCAGTAGGTAAGTGTCTAGTACGACACTGACTACTGCTTAGTGTATCTGTGTACGGTACAGCAATACAATGCTGTCTACTGCTACAGATAACGATACGTATACTATCTGTCTGTCTATCGCTACATAAATGTGCGAAGGACTGACTAGTAAGAATATTGCTTTGGTCATAGTGGGCACTGTCTAATAGTTTATCGTTATGTACGGTAACGATAGACTCAGACGTGCACGGACTATGGCCGGGCAGAGGAAGTGATGTGCAAAAAGTACTGCTGTACTGATTGCTGTGTTGTGTGCTGTCGTAATAGTGAGTACCGTCGTACTGACTACTGATATATGTACAGTATGGTGAGGTTGACAATTTGACGACCGGCGGTAAAATTCGTCATGGTCAATTTCATTCATGATGTGCAATATTCACAGTATGTGCAGAAAAAAGGTAAGTGGCACTAAAATGAGTAATTTCGACAATTGTGAGAAGAAGGAGAGGTGCACCAAGGGATGAGAGGTCTGATAGATGGGGAGTGTTCCTTTGGAACAATGAGGAACACTCCTCGTTTCTCGGAGACGTCGTTTCGTGCCGCGGTGTGGTCGTCGGTACACGAGGCGTTGAGTCTCGTTTGAAAATGAGTGTTCAATCTCATGGGATGAGATGAACATGAAATTCAAATCGACGAGAGTTTTGATTCCAGTCGTGCAGTGTCGCACTGGTTACTGGAGCACGGATGTAACGTTTTACTGTGCACACGGGCGACAGTTAGGGATCGGGATAGATGTAAAAATATGTAGGGCGATACTGGAAGTCTGTCATATATTGTACAAGTACCAGTACCATAGGATGACGCTTGTGTTCATTTTTATTGTTCGGTACCGGCATGGCATGTCCGAAGATCGGGAAAGGACGGGCAGTCGCCATCAGACAGACGAACACGAGACACAGACAGACAAACACCACGACACAACACAACACAAGATACGAATTGCTCACAATCCGAATGAACTCGAATCGACAAAGACACTACTCTAGTTAATCTGGCCTCTCTCCCGACCCGACTTGAACCACCGACGCAATGGAGAGGTCAGACGACGCTCGCTCCCCGATGACGATGACCTTGACGTGGCTGGACGTTTTCAGGAAACTCGACCAGTGGGAGGTCGTCGAAAAGCTCAGCGCCTTGAATTCGAAGACGAACTCGGTCAGTACTAATTCTACAGGATTCGTACACTTGTGCTCTCCGGAAGTCGCCCACCTTATGGTAAACACGCACGGAGTGATCCGACTCTTTCATCACTTCCACCACGACGCTGACGATGGACTCAACGACGGGACGAACGCCCTTTGGGCACTGATGGGGGCTGGCGGCTTCGCCGCCGCCATGGCGGTCGACACGAAACAGGTCGTAGAGCGACACATCGGAACGCCTTTTGATTGGTCGAGGATGCTCTCGTGGAATTCTACGTCGGACGTACTGGCGGCGATCAATGAATCTCTGACGACACGTGCCCAGCAGGTGTCAGGCGTCAGCACCGGAGCCACGCGCGACGCCGAGCCAGCCAGCACCCTGCCGACTGCAACCAGAGGACGACCGAAGAAAGGAAGCGGAACGAAGCACCGGGCGAAGCCAAGCAAGCCAGTCGAAGCAAGCGAGGACGACACAGACGACGTCACGGTCGTCGGGTTCACGATGAAGCCCACCGTCCCGGTGCCGGCCTTCATTGCAGCCGCCATCATGGACACTTACGTCACCGCTCCAGAGGAGCTCGCCCTACTGATCGTCAACGCCATTAAACAGAGAGCGAGCGAGGACCCAGACCCGTCCAGAGCAACCATCCGCGCGGAGGCAGCCTCTTACATCCCGCGGTGGGTCCTCAGCGTAGCGGTAAACTCGAGGAGGACCCGGACGAAGCGAGGGGCGGCATCAAACGCATACTCCAAACGATCGGACGAATGGGCGAAATCGCTACACCTCAAGTATCTGGCGGTCAGAGCTAGGAGCCTCATCCGGACGGACGACCATGCCAGCACACCAGGACGCACGGAGGACGCCATTCGAAACCTGTCAACGTTACTGGAGCGACAGGCAGCCAACGCAGCGACCTCGACCCCCCCAAACGTCGAAGACGGGCTTTGACTCTTTCCCGCCGTCGACGAAACGAATGGTCCTCTTCGTGTCCGAAAGGGACGCCGACGGGATGATTCGCAGCCGCCCGGTCCAGTCCTTCTCGGACATCCTGACGCTCAGTAACGTGGCCTACGTACAAAACCACATACACCATTTCTTGAGGAACACCAAAGGTCGAGACGCGTTCATTCCCATGGGCTTCTGCGCCGCAATCCGCACCGCGTCTTTCACGGCCGACACACCTGACCGGCCAGGGGCCTTCAGCCTCTTCTGTTGCGGTCCCCAGACGTTCGCCCGAGCAGCAGCGATCGGGCGAGAAGCCTCTGAACACGCCAGCACCCTTGTGCAAATGCAACTTAAGACGACCGACACGACCACGGGTTTCTCAGAGAAGGACATCAAGAGCATGACGAAACTCAACTTCACGGTGCCGAAAGATTTTCACGAACTCGCGCGGCTTATCGAGAACATGAGCGGAGTGCTGGAGCTCCTTTTCGGAGCCAATTCCCCGCTCACACACATGTTGGACGAGTGGAGCCGTTTCCTGACCAGGGCGGTCGGATCCACACTGGCGACGCTTCGCCAGCTAGCGCACGCCGACCCCTCAGCCGCGTGCAGGTTAGGTTGGTTCATCGAAAAACGCATGCAGCAATACCTGGTTCTCTGCGCCGGAGTCGAACACGAGGACGAGATCAACCCAGCACTCCTGGAATTCAGGTCAACCCGGCAGCAGTTGGAGGACGGCGCCTTTGTCTTCCCGGCCTGCGACTTCCTCAAGGAGCGGCTGGGACGTGGAGTCGACCAAAAGGGCGACTCGCAGCCTGTAGCCGCCGCCGGGAGCGCTCGAGCCGGACGTCGCGGGCAACCCGCGGACGCAGTCACAAACCCTCAGCAGGACCTTTTTCCGCGAGACGCGAACGACACCTGGCAGGTGTTCCTCGATCACGTCCGAAGTGGACCGATCCCGAACATGTGCTGCAGATGGCACCTAAACGGGAAGTGCGTCAAGAGCTGCTTCTTGAGCGCCTCGCACGTCGCCCTCACGACCGAACAGACGACCGCCGTACGAGCGTGGATAGAGCAGTGCCGGGCGCGCATGCGCCGCCCCTCGTCCGACGCGACGCCGCCCAGCAAGAAAACAAAATTAGGACCCTCTGCATCTGCTTACTTCCAACCCGCCTTCGTCGCACAGCCGTCGCAATGGGCGTTCGACCAGGAACGGTCGACGGCCGAGTTCCACAACAGACGCCACGTAGGACGCCTCGGACCTTATCGGAATGTGCCGCCCGAGACAGTCCCGCGGGAACCCACGCGCACGAACCTTCTCGCCCCCGCCACGTCGCCGACGCCCCGCATCTCTCGCCAGCCTGCGACGACCCGTCACGAAACGAAGTCGGGCCTGGAGCGCTACGCTCCCGCCCTCGACTCGCCACCGACCGACCACTCCGTGGCGCGTGCATTGTCGCCCGGAGACGCCCACGACGCGCCGACATCGGCCCTCGCAGACACGCCACGCCCGCTTCCCGGTAAGTTCCCATCGTTGGTGCCATTGCCGACGATCCCGCTCCCGAACGTCGACTCGCCGTTCCCACGACTTCCCGAACCACGCCTGGCCGATGCCCTTGCCACCATTTTGCACTCCGGCCAGCCGCGCACCCACGCGACGGAGTTTCGCTTCGACTGGACGCACGACGCCGCCCGCCACAACCTCGCGGTGCTCAAACGGTACGCCCTCGACCTCGACGCCGCCCTTCGGGCCCAGCCGTTCAGCGCCCTGACGCCGGGATCCGAGTTTCGCCCCACCGAACTTCTCGCCCCGCTCCTGTCCGCCCACCCTCTCTGGCCGCGTTTTCAGGAGCGCATCTCCGAAGGGGCCGAGTTCCCGCTTCGCGAGATCTCGGATTCTGACCGCCTCGCGGACGTGCGCGCCAACTTAGCTCGCGGCAATCACAAATCGGCCCGAGGCCACGAGGCAAAGTTGATATCCATGCTGAAGGACGAAGCCTCAAGGGGTTGGCAGCTACCACTGCCGCGAGAAGCCGCCTTAGAGATCAAGGGATGCGAGGTCGCGCCTGGGGATGGTCGCGCAGACGTCGATCGACGAAAGAAATTCAATTAGAGAAACTCCGACTGACACGACCAGTCATTCAGCCCGAGCGGAGTGGCAGGACGGCGTAAATGAACGCGTGGACACATCCCAACTGACAGAAGCACGTTTCGGAAAAGCATTCAGCAGACTCATGTACCACATCTCGTTCCTGCGCCAACTATGGCCAGACGAGCCTATCTGGATGACGAAGGTCGACTGCAAATCCGCCTACAGACGAATCCATCTCAAAGCAGCCACAGCCATGAAGTCCTGCACGAGTATCGACGACCTGCTGTTAGTGGCGCTGAGGATGACGTTCGGTGGAGCGCCAAACCCATCGCAATGGAGCGACGTGTCGGAGATGATCACGGACTTGGCAAACGACCTTGTCCGCAGGGACGACTGGGATCCGAGCGTCTACCACTCGCCGCACCAGCACCTCCTGGACACCGAGGGGGCAGTGGACAATGACAAAGGGTCGGTCGACAAAATGAGTGTTTTCGGCAAGGCGGACTACTTCGCAGTGAACTATCCACCCTACGACGACCTCCCTCGCTTCGACTGCTACCTGGACGACATTTTTGGGGCCTTCAATCCCCGCGACGCAGAAAAGAGCGCTGCCGCGATCCCGCTGGCGCTTCACCTGGTCGGGAGGCCTTGCGACCCCGAGGTCGAGGAGACTTTCCCCAGAGACGATATCCTTGCGATCCCAAAGTTCCTGGCCGAGGCCAAACCATCCGAGAGGAAGATGATCCTCGGATGGATCGTGGACACACGCCGCTTCATCGTCGCACTGCCTCACGATAAGCACATGAGCTGGACGCAAGCCGTTGACAGGATGCTGACGCACAGACATGCCTTCGTGACGACGAGAGACCTGGAGACGACACTCGGACGTTTTAGCCACGCCGCCTACGTCATCCCTTACGCAAGACACTTTATGGGAAGGCTATACAAGGCCTGCGAGCGTTCGAAGCAGGCCGGGAAGGCGAGACTGACCAAACCCCAACTGGACGACCTGATTCTGTGGAAGGCTTTCCTTCAGAAGGCGTCGCGAGGTATCTCGATCAACAGGCTGGTTTGCCGGTGGCCGACGCGCATAGTGAGGGTGGACGCATGCCCGCAAGGCATCGGAGGCTACTGCCTCAAGAGCGGCCTGGCGTGGCGATATCAGCTACCAGAGCACCTGCTGGGGCGAGCGACACTAAACACTCTCGAGTTCCTCGCTGCCTTTGTGGGGATGATCGTGGAATTCCGCGAAGGGGCCGCGTGGACGGACGAAGACGTTCTGCTCAGTCAGGGAGACAGCACCTCAGCAGCGGGATGGCTTGCTAAGTCGAACTTCAACGTTCCCAGGGAAAGAGAACAAGGTGGCGGACATGCTCTCCCGAGATTTCGCTCTAGACGACGCGGCACTGACAGACTTGATCACGAAAAACTGCTCACCGTTTGTTCCACAGAACTTCAGGATCATCCCTTTGCGGCCAGCCCTTATTTCGCAGATTGGAGGCTGGCTGCAGCTGCTGCCCAAAACGCAGCTCTTGCCGACTCAACCCGTGCCAAGCGCGATAGCAGCTGGCGCTGTTACGAAAGATTCCTCGGACGAATCGACGGAGTCGGGAGGGAGCCTTTTCTCCAAGGACTCGGACGAGAAGCGAAAGCAGAAACGTTCGCCTGCTTCGCCGCCGCCCTTCGGGACGGACGGCTTCGCTCCCGACAACCTCAGGAAGCTGGCAATGGACCCTTGTCCGGTTCCATTCGTGCCACCCTCGACGGTGTGGCTCAGGCCTTCAGGCTTAACAAATTTGAGAGCCCAATCCACGACGCCGCCGGACGACTCGACCCCCTTCTGGCTTTACAACTGAAACGTTACGCCGACGAGGACCCAGGACCTACCCACAGCAGGCGCTGCCGTTAGAGGTGATTCAAAGGTTCGATCCTGGGCAAGAAACGAGACGGACATCGCTATTGGACAACTTGTGGTGGTCGCGTTCTTTTTCGCCATGAGGTCGTGCGAATATTCCGATGTCGGAAGCCGACGGACGACATCAGTGATCAGAGTGGACGACGTTCGTTTCCGACAGAAGGGACAGGACCTGCAGACAACCGACCGAGGACAACTGGAGAATGCCGACACCGTGTCGATCACCTTCCGGCGACAAAAGAACGGGGACAAAGGCGCGACAGTGACTCAGCATCGAAACGACAGGCAGGGACAAACGGACATCTGCCCCGTCCGCGTGCTAGCGGACCTGACGACGAGGGTACGGGTTACGATTGCCATTCACGGACGAACCCGAAGATTAACGCCGTCAGGACGCAGGACTCAGACGAACCCCAACACATCTCTTCCAAGTCCATACTGAGGCAGCTCAGGATGGCGACGACTCGCAGGGGAGAGAGGCTTGGCCTCCAGGCGAGTGGCATCGGCACTCACTCGATCAGATCAGGCGCCGCGATGGCCATGCACCTCGCCGGAGTTCCAAGTGAGACGATTCAGATGGTGGGGAGGTGGCGAAGCCAGACGTTCATGAGATACCTCCGAATTCAAGTGCCGGACTCGACACTCGGGTAGCCGCACGCATGACGAGTCGACAATCTTTCTACACGATCGCCCCAGATTCTGCGGACGAACGACAACCGGAAAATGGCGGAAACCAGGTCGACTCACAATCGCGCGACGGACCCCCGCTAGATAACTATCACGGGACCGACACCGCGAGACGAACCAGGAGAGAGAGACAAAACTATTAGGACCAGATTCCGATGCCATCTATTTATTTCTACTAGTCTCACGAGCACAAAAGAGAAACGAGAATGACCACAGACAACACACGAATCGACGCGACAGTGCGCGAGACAACGGTACGACGAAACCACGAAGCAGACGACTCATCCGACTAAACGGACTTAGAGAAATTTGGACAAGACTCGGAATTTATTTCGTGGCATGTCCGAAGATCGGGAAAGGACGGGCAGTCGCCATCAGACAGACGAACACGAGACACAGACAGACGAACACCACGACACAACACAACACAAGATACGAATTGCTCACAATCCGAACGAACTCGAATCGACAAAGACACTACTCTAGTTAATCCCACCCACCCACACCTCCTCTCCTGGCCCGATGCCTAGGTTCATCGGCGCCCTGGCGCCGGTTACCTCCTGGCCATGCTCTGCATGGGGCGGAAACCAGGTCGACTCACAATCGCGCGACGGACCCCGCTAGATAACTATCACGGGACCGACACCGCGAGACGAACCAGAGAGAGAGACAAAACTATTAGGACCAGATTCCGATGCCATCTATTTATTTCTACTAGTCTCACGAGCACAAAGAGAGAGAATGACCACAGACAACACACGAATCGACGCGACAGTGCGCGAGACAACGGTACGACGAAACCACGAAGCAGACGACTCATCCGACTAAACGGACTTAGAGAAATTTGGACAAGACTCGAATTTATTTCGGTGTAAACAACAGTGTACAATACTATGCCTGATTAACAGACACCCATGAAGCCGTTGATTGTTATCTTGATTCATGCGACCTTCACTACGCTCACAATGCTCGCGCAATCCAGGGATTTACTTGTAGCTCCGAACAAACGGAATTAAAAAGGCAGCGCCTGGTTATCTTCATGAAACCACCCTGTCGCCGCGATTCGTTGCCTCGGTCCTGTCACTTCTCCTACCAGGTGAGGAAGCGTTACTGAATCAAACAAAACCAAGGTCCCAGCTGCTGGAACGACATTTACAATATGCACAGGATATGATTCATTCTCAGTGGACGCTGACGACGACACCAGCGGTTGTGTACTGTCGAAAAAACGAGGATCCCGACGAGCAGTTGATATTTGTTCAAATCGACTGCCTTGTCGATACTCCTGACGCAAAAATGTTTGGAACTTGATGGGCTGGTGTGGCATGTCAAAATCACCAGCACTGACGTATTTTCGCTCCACCGAGGACGCTTATCGGATGTCAACCTGTAGAGCCGATAGGCGCTCTCTTCTCGCCACGATTCTAGAAACACCGGATGCATGATCCATCCAACCCACTTGTAAATTTCCTTCGTGAGCTCCGACAGGCGCGCTCGATCGACTTTGACGGGAAAAGCAGTGTAATATTCCACCATCCTCTTTAGTCCACCCATCATTTAGATAAACCAACCACGTGACTGATCGGCGTGTCGGCATTTGCCAACCTTTTGGTCCCTTGGTTTCTTCGTGATGTTCATCAAGATGTCGTCCCAATTTCGCTCCAGGCTCGTACCAGTTGTACGTCATTTCGTGATTTCGATCGCTTCCTCGTTGTCCTTCAAGTCCCATTGTCGGTCGATTCAATCCTTGCGCCAGTTCGAGTCGCAGGGCGGTCATGCGATTGGCAAACTCGGTCCGCGTCCCATGGTCACCAGCAGACACGTCATCCCAACCATCACCTCCGCGGAATGTTTGACGATCGGCACGAGGAGAGAATCCCTGCTGATCTTTGGTGAGGGCTGTGTTGGTTAGTCCATCGGGAGTAAAGTATCCAGCATCAAAGAGGACTCGGGCATCGCGTCTCATATCGTTCGTCAACGTCTCTGGAATCCAATTCGGCAAGATTGCGACACCTCCATGTGCAATAATGTCAACATGGTGTGATCCAACCAATGCGTGTCCCTGAACAAGGGAAGCTGCAACTGTAAAGCATATTATGATTACCTGGTGCAGCGATGGCATCATTTCCGTCAATTTCGAGATTATGGAGGCGAAACATCATCTGTGCTAAGTGCGAAGAAGTGCCTTGTGCCAGTGCTTGTCCTCGATGATAAGAAATGCCGTTAATACAGTATACAGATCTGAATATACTGAAGTTCTCATCTTCCGTTGCCTATCAGCATACGCTGTATGTATCCGCACTCCTACTTCCATATCATGAGGTACTCGTACTACTTCTTGTGTAATGTCTCGCATAAAACTTTGAACAGATCCGACTAAATGGCACTATCTCGTAATCGTTACGTCAGGGAATCCAAATCAGAAAGGTATTCACTTCACCCATTTTCCTGTCATCGTACGTCAGGAAGTGGCTGGTTTTCGCTTGTGAAATTGGTTCTGAATTGAGACCAATTGGGATGTGTTGCAATAATTTTCTGTCCCCGGCCATCATCATGTTCCCAAACCTGAGTAATGACATTGCTTGCATCACTGTCCTTGCTCGTGAAGGCTCCTCCATTTGAAGTCGCAATACTCCAGAACAGAAAATTTCAAGAGGCCATTTTGTGACGATGCCGTCACTCATTGCTGTTGTCCCCAAAAAGTCAAGCTGTGTAGCAATACAGTTTCCAACAAGAGTATCCTGAGTTCACTGAATTGTTGGCTATCTGCATCATCAGCTTGGCCAACTGATTAATGCTGTCCCAAATGTTTGGGAGAATGGTGTCAAATTGGGAACATCAAAGGATTACCCAGCATTGAGTCTTTCCTATGGATGTGCTCCTGGACCACTCCGCACCATTGCAACTCTGGTCAGCAATGTTGCAAAGCAATAGTGCTGTTGATCACGACGATGATAACCGATGAAATCGTATTACTCGGCGAGTGCAAAACTCCCTCGATCACCAGTTCAGGCTTGCCTTGCTTGCATCAATAGATCCCAACTGGGATTTTCTTTAAGTATGCAAGAGATAGAATGCATCCTTATGCTGGCACTGCTGGCAAATTGTTGATCACACTTCTTTTGATAAGTTGGCTTAGGAAGCAAAGGGTGGTTTGCAAATATTGCTGAAAGATAAAGAATTGTATTGTAATGATGGTAAAGATGATGAGTATTATTCTTTTTGCGGTCGCTGCAGGTCCCAATTTTGCGACAGGATTTGATGTTGTGTGTTGATGATATTGATGTCGATACTGTTCCTTCTTTTGTGTCAGCTGACGGCGAGGAGTCTCCCAACAATCTTATCGTTGTGCCAGCTGATGGCGAGTCTCCTGACAATCTTATCGACGGGGATGAGAGCAGACGCAATTTTTGCTTGCCTTTACCTGCCAGCACCACCGGCAGCAGAGTGCCGCGTTCTGATGTTCGCGTTGCAGCAGTGGCGATCAAGGTCGAGTTGACACCAGCGAACGACGGGGCTGGCATCATCAGTGGTGATGAGCCAATTGACGATGAAATCAGGTTCCACACTTTGGCTCCTGTAATCAATCTCTCTGCTCTCAACGCAGTCGGTGGCATGTACACTGATGAGGATCCTCATGAAGGCACCAAAGAACATGAAACTCTCCCTCGTCCAAGTGATTGGTGGGCTTTGAGCCCAGAAGCTAGTAGAACCAGCTTTAACAAAATATTACCTCAGCATTGCAATGATAAATTACTTTACGTAACAACTTTGATCCTCATTCTTTACTTATAGTACATTTCTACTACAATTAAACTGGTGTGCTGGTGACCATTTTCGATCTTCTAGTAATTAATGTTTGTTGTCCTATTAACCGTACCAAACTGATGATGGTCAACCAGTGCTGCAATTACTTTTGCCCTATTCGTTGCCCATGCATCCTTCTTTAACGTATTTCATTGGTGGTGATGCTGGCGTCATCCTCGACTCGATTACAAATGCCAGAGGTACGTTCCATTTATTCCGATAGCTAAATGGTGCCAATTTTCTTCGACAATCTTTCCTCGAATCTGCCAGGAAAGGTGGTATGTTGGGATCCAACCATCCATCTGACTCAAACAACATGCATGTTGTGCAAATACAACATGTGACAAAAGATTTATCAATGGCTGAATGGTGTTTCAAGCTGTTGAAATTCTTGAAAACGTAAACCTAGCCTTGAAAATCCCAAAGACTCTTTAAATGTCTCTTTGCACGGACTCTATCTTTCGACACCACTTCACCACTGCGGCGAGGATACCAGCCTCGTCACAAATCGAATATACACAAAAAACACCATGTTGTCCGTCAGGATAAGCTGCTTTCCAGGCTTTGGACTGCAGCCATCCGTTTCCTCAACAGTGGAAAGACCAAATCATCATTACTGACAATACGATTGTTATTTCTGGTCCCAGGTTGTCCATCTGAAATAGACTGGTGAACAAACTTGCAAGAAATGCACTGACTTCATATCAGGCAATCAATGGAAACCCTCCTTGCCTGAGTGCATGTTCTGGTTCATACTGGGACACTTGTCCCAGCCTACATAAATCTCCACCACCACGACGTGCAAAGCCCCGTGTTGGATACTTACCAACAACAGCAATCAAATTGTTCATCATTTGTCGGCATGAAAATGTACTCCTTCTGAATCAAAGACATTTTGACAATCCACGCCAAAGGTGCAACAATGAACCTCCTCACTAAAGCAAGTTTGTTTGCAACCCAACATGGTGCTGAGTAGCACCAGTTCCTCCCAGGATGTACACCGCCCCGAGAACCTTCATTTTGTTGGGATTGGACGTGAGCGTGGTGCCTGTGGCGTCAAATTTTTCAGCGTCCAATCCGTCCACCACCTTTTCTTGCAAAGGCCCACCAACACAACAAAGAGATCACAAGGAACTCAGAATAATCTTCAAAGCTTCTGGCATCTCTTCCATATAGTTTGATGATGTAAGTTACTTGGAGTGTGGGCATCAAAAAGTATCTTGACCATGTGCTCTTTGCTTGTGGTTTCCTTGGCTTGCATAAGTTGGTCTGCTTTCTAACCGGTGGTGGCGTTGCTGGTGCTTCATCCTCTTCAACATCATCAACAATATACTCAGTGCGCCATAAAAACTTGAAATCTATTTTACGTGCTGCGCGGTGCTATGATTGGAGACATTCGACCCGCGCGATTAGACGCAACACGAAGGCATACGGCCAACTGCTGCTAGGCTAAATTGTCATCGTCGTTGTCGTGTCCATCAAGTAAAAGACATCTATCATCAGCATCGTTCTTATCATCAAAAAGAAAGCCAAAGACATCTGCTGCATCAGCAGATGTCTTTTAAATTGAACAAGAGAGAAGAGAGCCAGCTACCGGAGCCTGCTGTGTGACCATGTTGAACGACGTCCACAATGGTCAACTTTGACAAAGTGAGACAACAGAAAACAAGCAAGACAGCTGCTCGAGTGAATTCAAAGAGTGACATGTCAAATTAGAATTCAAATGTGCTCTCCAAGTGCTCCTATTGGATGAAAACATTGTACATGATCTCCTCGCAGACTCTTGAGATTGCTTTACGGACACACGAAATTGGCCAGAATTGGCGATTTTCTTGCACCCGCAAAGGAATCCCGGGTGCCTGCAAGCGACGCATAAGCCGAATTTTGCGTTGTGTGTGGCAATTGTGTCCTGCTAACTGCATTCAATATTGTGGGATTGTGGGTACAAGAGAGATTTTTCAAGATTTTCCAAAGAAAGCATTCTTTATTGGGGGTTAATATAAAGTTAAGGTGGGGATAAAATTTGACCCTTCCTCATACCGACGAGTACGATGAATTTGTACTTGGTACCTAGTAGGGTCAAATGGGAAGTACGACTACTGTATGAATCATTGCAGTAGTGATATGACAGTGAAATTGATACTCTGGACTCCAGGAGTACACACTACTACACATCATTCTACACGTGACGATTCTCAAGCACCTCATGTCTGCATTCTGGATTCTGGCTGTGTCACCCATTCCCATCTTGTCACCAGTCACCACAGCATAATGTCAGTGTTGATGTCCATGACAATGAGTTTCGGTTCCTTTGGAAGAATTTGAGTGTGAGGCATGCCAGGTGCTGTCAAGCCGCTCATGATCTTTGGCCAGGACGGGCGTCTACTGCAGTAGTCAATTCTTACTAGGAAGTTGACAACGGGGTGGACCAGAAAGTCAACGCGCCCTTCTTCGAAGACAGATGTCTTAAGAGTCTCATGATGTCCGCCTTTTAATTGCGTGAGACTGGTTGCAGGGTTCAGATTAGTAGAGTTCAATTGGAGGATATCAATGAAGCTCGTCGCGGAAAAACTTACGTTGATGTCAATGCAGCATAGCAATCCATGGTCAAGCTTCAAAGCAGAAGGACTTAAAGCAAACTCCATTTGTTGTCAAATTTTGAACTGGGAACAAATAATGAGGAGGATATTGGACATGTAATCATATGACCATTCAATTAAAGACTATGTTGATTCCGTTTATTTATCTTCCTCAGCAGTTTGACTTTGCCCTTGTCTTGTTCGATCCTCCCAATGACATGCAAAGAGTGGCAAACAGGTTGGATGCCTATATTAGCTATGAACCGAAGGTTCGGAGGAATGCAACCAAGAATGCGTGAGTCAATTTAAACGTACCATTAATGTCGGTGACACACAATCGTTTGTCTTCAAACCTGGCGATGCTGCGCCGTTCTGGATGACTGTCCAAGAGACACATTTTTTCGTTCTGAGTTTTTGTAATACCTTTCCGTCCGTCGTCCGTTTTCTGTCTCTCTACACCGATTAGAGCACACCGAACAATGATCAAAGAGGGGCTCCCCAACCCCTCTCGTTTATTTTCGTCCATTGCTACCTGTTCTCTTGACCAGCACAATGATGTCCTCACAAGAATCTTGACAATTGAACATCAGGGTACAGAGAAATTTCAAAGTGAAGATGACTCTGTTTCACAAATGAAATTCTCGTTCTACGTATGTACCTGGTATGTTTTCTACAGAGCCGATCCACCCTTCTTACATATTTCCCTGTTTTCATGCACCTCCATCGCCCGAACACCGTCGTATACACCGATCCTCTGAGTACTGTCCTTTTGAACACCGTCTCACTATGTATATCTACCGAACGCCGACTATTGACAAACGCCCTACCATACCGACAAATCGACCCGACTAATGACTACTTGCACCGACTTTCTGACTACCAACTGACCAATTACCGACATACTGATTGCCAACATACCGGCTACCAACCTACTGACCATCAATCTACTGACTTTCGACCTACTGACAACCGACCTACTGGCTATCCACCGCCGACCGACTATCAAACTACTGACAGCCAACATACTGACACCGACCTACTGACTACCAACAAACTGACTACAGAAACCTACCAACTCCTGGTCTACCAGGCTACTGTCCTTCCTACTGCCTCAGAACCCAGTCTACTACTGTGCGGACACACTTCCACAGGCTCTTCCCACCCCAGTCATCCTCCATGGCTTACATTATTGATTATTTGGTGCATGACTTAGATACAATAACAGTACTTCTCGCGAGTTTTCCGCCGGAAGAGGTACACAGTGATGGCCTCGGTCAACACAGTGAAAACCCTTATAATTAGTTCAAATTCATTTATATGACTGTCCAAGAGAAGACTCAACCGCCAAGATCAATACTCCACCTCTGCCTGTAATCCTCGGACCAGGAACAAGACAATTTCTGAACTCAAAACAGAACTTGGTCCTCTCAATCTCTTGAATTGAGCGACGCCAATATTGACTTGTGGAATTGCAAGAACTTGCAAAAACAAACAATGTTGACATCAAAATCATATGAACACAAGAAAAGAAAGGCTACCAGGGGCAACCAAAGGGCCTTTTGTAGGTCCTTTGGGAAACAAGGGGATGGATCAATGAAGCAAATCTTGAAAAATACACCAGGGATCCAGCAACTGACAACGATGGTGAAGTATTTGAGGGTGCGGAGGAGTGGAGTTTAAGGGTTCTGATGGCAATCTCTATGGATTTTGCAGAGGAGATGACTGTGCTCCAACATGTTGGGGATGAGCTTGGTGTTTTGGTCATTATTTTGCCAAAATTTTATGCAGAGTTAGCTGGTTGAAGGCATCAAATACAGCTGGGGAGTGACAAACGGGCTTTGAAAGTAAGCCATTGCATTTTAAAAGAGCAAAGATGCTTTCAAAGGATTAGTTGTTAAATGCACAGCAAGCAGGGATATTTTCAAACTGAGACCGTGCAGAAAGCTTTCGAGACGGCCGAGCAGGGCTTACACTTGTGCATACTATTCCCTTTATAGAGCAAGAACAAGAAGAATGCCGATGGCACACCACCAACATAGGTTACCCCTTGCATGAGGCGTCTTGTCAAGGCATTAAAAACCCACAAGGCTGCAATTACTTTGACGCCGGCTTTGTGAATGGATATGTACCTCAACTGGAGAACGGTATCTTCCAAATGAAGACGAAAGAGGTGTCAGAAGAATAAAGCTGGGTGTGGATCGGGTTTGATGGGATGATGGTGCGTCAACTAAATTTTAGATTACTGAGTCTACGTGCCTCTACGATATGCAGTCGCAGGATGAGCAAACCAGCCATGCAGAGATCACCACAATTGGTCTTTACCGGCAGGTACGGCAGTTGTTTTCGCATTTTACTGGTACTACTAGTAGGAGGTACTACCGTATTTCTCGGAGATTTGTACCCACAAATGTACATCGAGGGTGCCAGAATCCCAAATGTTCATCAAAAATGTCAGATGGATAAAGGAATCCGTGAAAAATAATGTTGCGCTGGCAAATGAAACGACGGAAAGTGAATATTTAAACTTGTCTTCTGATTATTAGAGTTATACATGCATAGCTAGCTTTCAGCAAGTGGAATTCAAATGACCTGACGTTTCAATGAAATGCAGGATTTTCTGCCGAAGGATAAAAATCGGATAAAAATTGGAATTTTTGAGTCGAGTGGTTCGAAATGTACAATATTTTGGGGTGGTGAGTACAGGAATGTGAAATTTCAAATCTCCGAGAAATACGGTAGAGCCAGTATAAACTTGACTCCGGGCTGCAGGGTGTAGATTTTGATGTACTCCCTGTATTTCTCGGAATTTTGTACCTAGGATTCTCTGCCTTGCGAAAATCGATGTACATTTTTGACCCACTCGAACTCCAAAAGTGAGCCCTTTTTAGATCCTTTAGCAGAGCAAATTCTTGAATTTTGCTGAAACGTCAGGTCATTTTGATTCTTCATGCCGAAGCCTATTATTACATGAATTACTTTAATGATCAAGCGATATAAGTTTAAATCTTTGTTTTCAAGTTTGTTTTCAAGTTTTTCACTGGTCGTAGACATCGTTTTTTTTCTCGGTGACCTGTACTACCCGATGTACTGTACATTTGGGGGGTACAGTACAAAATACCAAGAAATACGGTACTGTACCATACCACCCTACGCGATAGAGAAACAGTTTTGACGTTTTGACGGTTTCAGGGGAGAACAATTGAATGTTGCAGCGTTTGGATCAGGCTAAAGACACAGACCACCACATCAATTCTCTTTGTCAATAGTCAATAGCTAGCTAGCTAGTAGTACTGTACCAGGTAGTATAGTCGTATGATAGATATTCTATCCAGGATAGATGCATATTTGACACAATAGTATACGCAAATAATAGCTTGCGGTACTCTGGTATTACTTCGGAAATACAACCGGTGTTGTACTATCCAATAGGAATCACGGATCTTGCGGATTAATTAGCAACTGGTACTACGTTGCATAATAGGAATTATGATGACGTTTTCTGTGCGTTTGCGTGGGGCATATCAACTGCAAACGATAGTAGATAACCAGCATTTTGGGCTCTTCAACATCTGTTTGCACCTGGTATATTTACGTGCTTCGTATATGGAACAGATGCAACTTTTTCCCAGTACTCTTCTACGTATTGCAATACTAGCTCTACCAGTGGGTGAATTACAGTACCCTGAGACCACAAGTACTCCAGACTCCAGGTCAGAATATTTGAGCGCAACGCCGCAACGAACATCGACGATGCCATTGGCGACTGCTGCCGAATCATATGGGCGGTCTCGTTACCACACACCGTTCGGATGATATCATGCCCGCCGATCTCCCTTCCTTGATCTTGGGAACGCTCGTTGGAGGACCTCCTACGCGGGAGCAGCTTCTTTGCAATGCCTGCGTTTCTCGGCCTTTCTTTGTTGCTCCTTCTCCTGCTGCCGTCGCCTCTCAGCAGCTTCTTGAAGCCTCGCGCTCTGTCTCTTTACGATGACGCTCAGCTGCACCACATATAGCGGCCTTCTTCATCTCGCCCACCTGTTCATGACGACCGCTTCTGCTTCAGGAGCCTAAGCCGCACGTTCTTTTTTGCTGACGACCATTGAGCCAGCACAACTTCCGCCGCTTTCTTTGCCTCAGCTTGTTCGCGACAACGTGCTTCCGCTTCAGCATCCTTGGCGTGTTCTTCCTCTTGTCAACATTTCTGAACCAACGCAGCCATTCGGCTGCATTTTTCGAATCGCTTTCATGCTGCGCCTGTCGGGAGCAGAGCTCTGTTGCCTGCCTTCTTGTTCGCGACGTCGTTCCTTAGCAGCAGCCTCCGCCAGGCGCTGTTTCTCCGCTGCAGCAACGGCAGCAGCCTTCTTGGCCTCAGCCGCGACGTGCTTCAGCCTTGGCAGTACATACTTCTTCATCCTTGCGACGCTGTGCCTGTGCTGCAGCTGCTCGGATCGACTCTTCTTTGTGCTGGTTTTCATGCAAAATGGCGGATGCCCCCTTTTGGGCTTAAGAGACTCCTCAATCCCAATCTTAATGTTAGTTCAGCTGTTGTTGATTGTACTTGTGCTTTTTAACACTTTTTAGTGTTACTTGATACTCTACCTTCAGAATACCGCGAGTCCTCCGTTTTAAGACGGCGACAGCACGGAGTTTTTTCTACTTGGGAATATGCTATGCCCTACATGGTGGCTTTATTTGTTTCATGAATTTAGGGAGCCCGTGTATGTCCCCTAATCGAGCCGATCGAGCTTTCGAAAAAAATCGACTCCCTGAAATATACTCTAGAGATTAAATTTCACGTCGACTTTACATACGAATCTCAGGATGCTCCTCTGCAGAGAGAAGTACCCAACACCGTACCAGTACTCAGTAGAAGACAGTACTACCGTACAGTAATGCAGGTGATGGCCGGCTCGATTAGTGGACATACACTGGCTCCCTACATGCGTATTACTGTAGCAGGTACTAGTATACGACTTAGTGAAGGCATGGTCGATTGATACTTGCGAGTTGCGATACACATGATTGTATCAGTGCGAGTTTCATTCGCACGATCATATTACTCAACATTTCTATCTGGTGGAATTCTGATAAAGTTGGAACGATGGTCAACCCTAAAGAATTGGAGGCTGGATCTCTTACTAATGCTGGGAGTGTGAGCATCGAGGGCGACCTCCCTGTCGAAGGAAGTGCTCGTCAGTTGGTGACCGAATCTCCTCCGTCTCCTCCCCGAGGACGACGTTGGTTAGTCCCTGCATTGGTCATCATGGTCGTTGTCATGTTCGTAACAATTATTGCTCTCGCGGTCGAGCTGTTCAGAAACAATAATTCTGATGACCCGACCGGCATCGACAAGGCTACTCCGACCATGAGCCCCATCGTCATGTCCAATCGTAAAGCGGCTATCGAGACGTGGATTGTGCAACAGGGATACTCTTCCGCAGAATCCTTGGCGAATTGGACAGCCCACAGAGCCGAGCTGTAGAGTTCTTGGCGGAGTCCATGGGACTTGATGTTCCAACCGAGACTACGTCGGATGAATCGATCGCTTGGATGGAGCGTTACGCTCTTGCGGTCTTTACTATGCCCTTAATGGCGAGCAATGGTTAGCTCAGAGCAACTTTTTGGCGCGGATAATTCATGCTGCATCTGGAACGTTGCGGTGAAGCTATCGGGAGTTTACTACGATCAAGGCGCATCATGCGATCACACCAGTCAGCGGATCAAGTATTTTCAGTTTTGTAAGTGCCCACTTCTGTCGCTTGTGTCAGTACTATGTGGATCGAGAATTCGGCTAACCAAGAACATACAGTTGGAATTGGCCTGGCTGGTAGCCTTCCTTCCGAATTGGGTCTTCTCGCTGAACTCGAAACCCTCATGCTTTTGAACGAAGAGTACCTTGACGGGTTCTTTCCCAGCACCCTACAGAATCTGAAGCAGTTGACTTACATTGATTGTTCAGGCTCGACAATATCCGGTAGCATTCCTAGCTGGATTGGTCAGTGGACTTCGATGACTTCTTTAAGCCTCATCGAATGAAATCAGCGGATCCCTGCCAGACTCCCTAGCCTCCCTTACAAATCTTGTTCTTCTCGCCGTCGACGACAACTCCATGACCGGGGATTTGAGCGTGTTGGAAGGACTAACCAATTTAAGCGATGTATCGATCGCAATGGATTCACTGGTACCGTGGACAGTACCTTTCTTCAGAATCTTTCCGACCTTCAAATATTGATGTTTCTGGCAACCTCCTCGAAGGAGCAGTGCCAGTGCATCTCATGGGGTTGCCTTTGTTGGAAATCCTTGACATCAATAACAATCTGCTCACCGAGTTTCCCGATTCCATTCCTACCAATAGCGGCCTCTCACTCCTGGCTTTCTACAACAATCCCATCACTGGTTCATTCCCCACCGAAACCATCCGAAATTTGCCCAAGTTGAGTCATCTTGACTTATCATCGACTCGATTTACCGGCGGAATGCCTTCGGAGATTGGTGAATTAACAGATCTGACGTATCTTTTCATGGCCGGTGTGAACTTTACCGCGGGCTCTATTCCAGACGAGTACCAAAGTCTTACCAGCCTCGTGGATTTGAGTCTCAAGAGCTCGGCACGAACTGGGGTACGTGAACTTATACTTTCCACTGCATGTCACATCCACCTTTTTCTGAGTTATCCTGCTTGTTTTCCATGCCTCTACTTTCGTAGCTTCTACCAACATGGTTGAAAGATCTTGACAGAATAGTGCTTCTTGATTTGGATGGCAACCAGCTCAACGGTACAATTCCAACCATTATCGGGAACATGGTGAACTTGGTATTCCTTTTCTTGAACCACAACCAGTTCAAAGGAAATGTTCCGACAGAACTGGGATTTGCGTCCACCCTTCGTAAGTCTTGACATATGCGTGTGTGCCGTGGGGCCACACTTTCAGTTGCACCACAATTGTCTCACACGACATCATTTCGTTTCGTCATTTACGGAAAAGGGGCACTTCTTTTGGATGGGAACCCGAATTTGTCTGGAAATTTGGCGTTGCTCTGTGAGGAATTGGAGACTCGTACGACATACTTTGTTCGTTCTGATTGTGGAGCTGTCAATAATGCTACCAATGCCACCATCAGCTGCACCTGTTGCCTGTGTTGTGATCCCAACAATGCGACCGATTGTAAGTACGGTAATGAATCGGCACAGTTCGATCCCAACTGGGGAAATGATTTCGATCGCGATGTTTATTCCTTTAACAACTTGAACATTACGCGCCTCTAAGTTCGCAAACCAAATGATGTTGTGTACTTTATGGATTGGATGCTCGACTGACGTCAACGCATAAAAATGTAGGATTAGCACTTGAGAAAGATGCAGCAGCGAGGCAGTCCACATTCTCTCAGGAAAAGTAATACGTCGGAGCAAATGCATCATTCTTTTCTGGTGGTCCTGAGCCTTCATCATCCCGATACACAATACATCTGCACGTGGGAAGATACAATTGTGCTGGGAAAAGCAAGGAAATCGAGTTCTGCAGTGTCACAAATAGGGAGATGGGATGGTTGCTCGTAGCCAACTGCAATCGATTCAAGGACTGGCAAACCATGAACCGCATCCTATGTCATTCTTCACGTCTCTGGAATCCAATTCGGCAAGATTGCGACACCTCCATGTGCAATGATGACAACATGGTGTGATCCAACCAATGAGTGTCCCTGAACAAGAGAAGCTGCAACTGTGATGCATGTTATGATTACCTGGTGCTGCGATGGCATCATTTCTGTCAATTTCGAGTTCATGGAGGCAGAAAGCACAACATCATCGGTGCGAAGGGCAAGGTTGCTATCATACTCGATACGCCAGTACGGTACGACTGTAGACATTATAAAGTAGATATGGATACTGGATACTGGGTACTCGTTGAATGCGCGTATGACATACTCCGTAGAGCGGAATGCAGGTGTTTCTTTATGCTGCATGTTTGCATGTTGCTTGTTACCGTTATGCTTCTAACCCAACTGTACTCGGAGTACTACTGTACGAGTTTCAAGTACATGTTCCACTATGTACTGTGCTGGAGTACAGGTACTCGGCTCATGCAAAATG